>JAQSVH010037084.1:0-10205 GCA_029448705.1 Adansonia digitata | reverse complement strand
CAACAAATTCCAAAGCTTATAGAGTGTTTAATAAGAGAACTTTGGTTGTTAAAGAGTTAATACATGTTATATTTGATAAAGCTAACTCAACCTTAAGAAAGGTATCTTTTGATAATGATGATGTAGAGATTTACCAAGAACAAGCATCACATAAGGAGCAAGGACAAGCAATGCAAAATTAAGAAGATCCAACTACATAAGCCAACTCAAGTGCAAAGGGAAATAAATCATCCTAGAGAGATGACTTATGTCAAAAAAGGTGAAATAATTGGTGATCCTAAGCAATAGGTAAGAACTAGATCATCCCTTAGAAATACATGCAATTCTATAGCCTTTCTTTCACAAATTGAACCCAAGAATTTAGATAAGGCTCTAAAAGATGATAATTGGATCATGGCTATGCAAGAAGGGTTAAACCAATTTGAGAGAAGCAAACTTTGGAATTTAGTTGAAAAACCAAGTAATTATCTAATTGTAGGTACTAAATAGGTTTTTAGGAACAAACTTGATAAGAATGGAACAATAATCAGGAATAAGCTAGATTAGTAGCTAAAGGATATAGTAAAGAAGAAGGAATTGATTATGATGAAAATTATGCCCCCGTAGCTAGACTAGAGGCCATTAGAATACTACTAGCTTTTGCATATTTCAACAATTTTAAGTTATATCAAATGGATATTAAAAGTGCCTTTTTAAATGGCTTCATTAATGAGGAAGTTTATGTTGAACAATCTCCTGATTTTGAAAATTCTCATTTTCTCGATCACATTTTTAAACTCTCTAAAGCTTTATATGGACTAACGCAAGCACCTTGGCCATGGTATGAGAGACTCTCAAAATTTTTAATTAAAAAAGGTTTTAATAGAGGCAATGTTGACAAAACTCTATTTATAAAAGTAAAAAACAAGGACATTTTAGTGATTCAAGTTTATGTTGATGATATTATCTTTGGTGCTACTAATGAATCTCTTTGTCAAGAATTTTCTAAGTTAATGCAAGGTGAGTTCGAGATGAACATGATGGGAGAATTAACATTCTTTTTGGAGTTACAAATTAAACAAACTAAAGATGCCATTTTCATCAATCAAGCAAAGTACACTAAGGAATTACTCAAAAGGTTGAAAATGAATGAAGCAAAGCCTTGTTCCACACATATGAGTACTTCAACAAAGCTTGAAAAGGATGAAAGAGGTAAAATTGTTTACTCTAAACTTTATAGGTCTATGATAGGTCCATTGCTATATCTTACCGCAAGTAAACCTAACATAATTTTTGGTATATGCCTATGTGCTAGATACCAATCATCACTGAAAGAGTCATATCTAATTGTCATGAAAAGAATCTTTAGATATCTTAGAGACAGTCCAAATCTACGCTTATGGTATCCAAAAGAATCATCCCTTGTCTTAAATGCTTATTTCGATGCGGATTTTGGTGGATGTAAAATTGATAGGAAAAGCACTTTCAATACTTATCAATTTCTTGGAAATATGTTCATATCATTGTTTTCCAAGAAACAAAATAATGTTGCTTTATCCATAACCGAAGCAGAACACATATCCATGGGATGTTGTTGTGCCTAAATTTTGTGGATAAAACAACAAATAGAGTATTTTGGCATAACCATGGATCATATTCCAATTAAATGTGACAATGCTAGTGCTATTTGTCTCACCAAAAATCCAATCCAACACTCTAAAACCAAGCACATAGAAATTAGACATCATTTAATTAGAGATCATGTGCAAAAAGGTGATATAGCGCTTGAATTTGTTGATACCTTTCATCAAATAGCTGATATTTTCACTAAACCACTTGACAAGGATAGATTTTGCATAATTAGAAGAGAAATTGGCTTAATGAATTCACCCTAAAATTCATGATTTGATCCAACCCTGATACATTGCATCAATATTGTTTGCATCATGCTTAGTTTGATGAAACTAGTTTTACACACTTACTTGTTTGATGATGTTCATTTGCTATGAATTTCTCATACTTGGATAATTTTGTTGATCTTGATTAAATTTCGAATTATCCATGCAAAATGATCTTGATTGTGGTCCAAGTTGTATTTTTGAATTTTTTTGAAGGATAATTAGGTAAAAAATATACCTAATTTGATGTCATCTTATTGGAAATGACCCAATATTAGGCCATATGGATCGATCCTTGTACATTCTTCCTCCATGTATTGAGACTAGTTTCCATTGTATCGATATAAACCCAGACTTGCTCTTTGTATCGATACCTGCCTCTTCTGTATCGATACACTGTATCGATACTTCTCAGCTTGTATCGATATAGAGCAATTTGATCTAAGTCTCAAGACCCAATTCCTTGTATCGATACAGAACCCAAAAATGTTTTTTGTATCAATACTACTTTTTTTGTATCGATGCTCACTGTTAATTTAGAACTCCTCGTATGTGAATTGTTCATTCGATCAAGTACTATTCATCCCTCTTTCCTAAAACCCTCACTCTCATTCAACCTTTAAATCTTCAAAACTCATCATCATTACCCTTTTTCTACCAATTGATTACTCCATAAACCAATTTCCTTTATCACATTTACCCAAAACCATTTCAAAATCACTCATCATCATCTAAAACATCAACAATTTGAAACTTTTCATCACCCTAACCCTCACCACTTTCCTCTCTAAATCCATTACTTTTGTCCAAATTTATTCCTAAAATTTGACTCTTTTTCCATTCCTAAACTTTCCCCACTTTGTTAGTGCAATTGATTACAGATTTATTCACTAATCACACCAATTGTAAACTAAATTTAGTGCCTATCACTTGTTCGACTATTTTCCCCAACCACTATTTTATCCACTCAACTTGTTCCCTCACCACTTGCTTAACAAAAGTCCTCAAACACAACCATACCTCCCAAAACCAAACAAATAACATGTCCTCAAGGTCCCATCACCCGTGCCTCTACCTCTTCTGCTTGTCAACCACCTCTGACCAAAATCAATCCTTCTTTAACTTATGTTTTTACGATGCACAAGCTCATAAGCGTTTCACTACTATCTATGCCTGAATGCCCATTCAATAATGTTAAGTTATCGACTTTCCCTATCTCTGATCCATTAATTATCTTTACCTTCAGATTTTTGAAACTTTTGGATGGAATAAAATTCTTTCTCTAAATGTTTCGGTTCATGAAATTCTTGTTCGTCCATTCTTTAGTAATGCCTCTTTCATTATTGATTTCTACAATAATGTCATTGCTATTTGGTCTTATCTTTTAGGATAAGATCTCTTTGTCAAATCAGATTTTCTCTCGTCTGCCTTTGATTTTTTGATTGAAGGTGTAATCCATGAAGGCTCGGCTCTCGTCGCCTTACACACTCCAAACAATAGAGAGCCATGCTCTTTTCTCCAGTTGATCGCTTACCCCATCTTATCATCTTACATGTGCTCCGCCCATACGAAACCAAACATACCTTGATTAGTGACACGGACTATTGGTGGCTTTATATGATTCAAACCAGCAATCATCCAAATTTACCTACTTCATATTTATGGACTTTGTTCTTTACGTTCGTGGTTACCATAGTCTTTTCCATGGCATGGCCTTGAGTTACTACTTCAACACCCAATGTCTAGATCTTTCATGCATCCCTGAAATTATGGTAACCACTTACCTCTACATTGGTCGCAAATCCATAGGCTTTACCGGGTATGAAATTTAAGGTGCTGACTTCTTTCCCAAGGCTCATCGATAACCACCACTTGAGCAACCAGATGCTTCCACTCCTGATGATCATGATGATATGGAGCATGATGAGCCTCCCCTACCTCTAGCTCCTGCTACCTCATCTTTCATCCTATGGATATTCCCACTATGTTCACTTCTATTATGGGACATTTTGATACATGAAAGAGATGATTCGACCATCGTTTCGACACCATCAATGCTCATCTCTCTACTCTTGAGCATAGTCATCAAGCTTTAATGAAGCAATTCCATGCTTTTTTAGTTACTTTTCCTCGTATGCCTCCACCTACTTCTCCACCTGCCAAGGATCCTTCGGCCGATGACGTCTAGTTAAATTAGGCACATTTAAACATCTTTTTAGCATATCGCTTATGTTATTAACATATCATTTTAAGATCATTTTAGGATATCTCTTATGTTTGTCGGACTTTATCGTTTTGCATTACTTTGAACATCTTTTGCTTGCTTTATTAATTTTATCTTATCCTAAAATGAGTTTGTCTTTACCTGTGCCTACTTTGATTGCATTTCCTACTTTGCTTTGCATTAGTATTACTTATCCTTGAATTCTGTTTTGATATAACAAAAAAGGGGAGAAATGCCTTAAATTTGTAATGTGTTGCTACATATATGCCTTATGTTGCTATATATGCTTTCCATGAATTTATTATGCATATGTTGGAAACCAAATTACATGTTGATATTGAACATAACCTTGATTTTCTAATCTTGGGCAATATTAAAAATCGAGTTACTCAAAATAAAAGTTGTTGAAAACCATTACCTTATTGAGAGGGAGTTATTTTTCATTAATCTAAAAAACAAGCAAATTTATCTTAAGTTTTGTTATATCAAAAAAGGGGAGATTGTTAACCTTGATTTTGATATAACAAACAACTTAAGTTAAATTAATATTCAACTTGGTATTTGTGTTTAAATTGAAAAGCATTTTAAAAAATACTAAGTTTGTAATTTGTCAAAAATTATATGCTCTAAAATGTATTTTATAATTAGAATAATTTTTTAGATTTGTTTGAGTCAACAAAAATTATTTTACAAACATTTTTGAAGGTTGGTATCGATACAAAGAACAAATGCATCAATATTATGCTTAAAAACCCTCAAATGTATTGATAGACCTACTTGGTAATGATACTCACCCCATATGTATCAATACAAGGCTTGATAATAGCCAAGGTTTGGCTAAAACCCTCAAATATATCGATACAAGTGTTTATGTATCGATACAGCCTGCTTAGTATCGATACTCACCTCATGTGTATTGATACAAGGCTTGGCAGTAGCCAAGGTTTGGCTGAAACCCTCAAATGTATCAAGACAATAGTGTCTGTATCGATACAACTTGCTTAGTATCGATACTCAGATCCCTGTATCAATATAACAAGCGTAATGGTCACTTTTTTTATTTTTGTATCGATACAATTGGTATTGTATTGATACTATAGTGCAGGACTGAATGGAAACAAGCATTTATGAAGGCTACAATGGCTCTCTAACCACCACATTAAATGCCTAATGTCTATGAATCAATTTTCAGCTATAAATGGAGGTTCCAAACAGCTGAAAAAGCATAGATACAAATTTTGTTGAATCATTGAACAACAAAAGCTCAAATCATCAAATTCTTTATCTTTACTTATATCAAATTTATACTCTTCAAACCTATTTGTATCTCATTGATCTTGTACTTAAATTCCAGCAAACATCTGCCTACTAGAGGTTCAATTTGTTTGCAAAATACTTTCTTTATATCAGAAAAGGGGTTGTGTGAAAGTGAGTGAAAATATTTAAGAGTTTAGGGTAAAATTCTTGAAAGAATTAAAAGGTTCTATCTAAGCCTTAAAAGATAGTGGTGTAAGGTTATACCTTAGCCTTAAAGGTAACAATTTGTTTAGTGAATTGCGGGAATGACCTTAGTAAGAAAGTACCAAGAAGAGAGGATGTAGGTGTCGAATTAAAATACCAAACCTTTATACATTGATTGTTGGTTTTTCTTATCGTTATCTTATTTTTAATTTTCAATTTACTTTAAATTAATCAAGTTTTTATAGAATCAATTCAACCCCTCTTGGTTCAATCTCTCCTTTAAAGCTAACGTTAAAGAGGATGTTGATGATTATGTATTACCTTTCAAATTTAAGAGTCCATAAAAGTGATAAACTTAGGCGATAATAAGGATGATGGAAAAAAGGTTAGAATAAGGATTGCTTTCATGCTCGTTACTAGAAAGGAATTGATAAGTCTAATTTAAGAGTTGTGACATGTCTTTGCATGGTCATATAAAGATATGCCCGGCCTAGATACAAGGATTGTGGTCCCCAAATTACTTTTAAAATCGAAATGCAAGCAAATTTAGTAAAAGTTAAGAAGAATGAAACTAAAAATACTCTTCAAGATGGAAGATTCATAATATTGTCGTGGGTCCTAAAAAAGATAGAAAGGTCAGAATGAGTGCACTACCAGAATTTGAATCAAGCAAGCTAAAAGGATTTTTTCTCCTCCTTATATTAATACTCTGGTTGAAACACCATAAAGGACTATTTGTTTTCTTTCATGGATGAATTTTTGAGGTATAACTAGATTAAAATTATGCTAAAAGACATGAAAAAGATCATATTATGTAGGGCATCTTTTGTTAGGAGATAATACCAATTTGGATTAAAGAATGCACGAGCAACCTATCAAAGGGCAATGGTCACTCTATTCCAAGATATGATGCATAAAGAAATTCAAGTATACGTGGAAGACATGATTTCTAAGTTGCCCCAAGAGAAAGGGCATGTCATAGATTTATAGAGATTGTTCAAAAGGCTGAGAAAGTATTAATTAAAGTTGAATCTGACAAAGTGCACATTTGGATTAGGCTTTATCGTAAGTGAATAGGGGATTGAGATTGATCTTGATTAGATTAGAGTCATTCAGGAATTTTTGCCTCTACGCATGTAAAAGGAAATAAGAAGTTTCCTTGGGAGATTGAATTACATTGCCCATTTTATTTTCTAGCTTATAGACCAATGTGATCTAATTTTTAGGCTCCTTGAGAAACACAATTGGTTGAATGGGATAAAGGTTGTCAAAAAGCATTTGAGAAAGTAATGCACTATTTATCAAGCCTACCAATTCTAGTACCACCATTGCTAGGATGACCCTTTGTACTGTAGCTTATGGTATTCAAAAGGTCAATAGGATACATGTTGAGGAAACATGACAAAACTAGGAAGAAAAAAAAAAGCCATTTATGACCTTAGTAAAAAGTTTTTAGACTATGGGGTAAATTATTCCCAAATAGAAATGATATGTTATGCTCTAGACTAGGCTACAAAAAGGTTTCAACAATGCATGCTAGATTGTACCACATGGCTAATAACCAAAATAGATCCGATCAAGCACCTTTCTAAAACATGAGCACTGTTTGGACAAATAGCTAGATGGCAGGTCTTGTTATTAGAATATAATATGGTTTACGTGAGCTAGAAGCTATAAAAGGAAGTGTTATTGCCGAATTATTGGCGAGTCAGGTTCTTAATGATTATTAACTTTTAGACTTTGGTTTCCCTCATAAGAATTTGATGAATATTTTCGTTGAAGATGAAGTAGAACAAACTGGGGAATTAGTATGGAAGATGTATTTTAATAGAGCTTCTAATAATTTGGATCGTGGAATTAAGGCAATCTTTATATCCTTAGAAAGATACTATCATTCCTTCGTTGCCAAATTAGATTTAGATTATATGAATAATGTGGCAGAATATGAGACATGCATCATGGGACTCCGTGCAACCATAGAAAAGAAGGCCTCACTATTGAAAGTTTATAGGGATTCAACCATGGTAAATTATTAATTGATATGAAAAATGGGAAACTTGCAATTTTAGGTTGTTGCAATATAAAAAGCTATTCTAGATTTGCTAAAAAAACTTAAAAAATGGAATTCATGCATTTATATTAGGATAATAGTTAAATGGCAAATGCTTTAGCTACCTTTACCTCAATGTTCAAAGTAAATAAGGGGCAAGTACAGATCCTAATTCAGATGAGTGTATATGAGTCCCCTACACATTGCTAAAAGCTAATGGTCTTCTATGGCATTATGACATTAAAAGACATCTAAAGGATCATGTATACTTGGACAATGCCTACAGAAATGATAAAAAGATGTTAAAGAGGTTAGTAATGAGTTTTGTATTAGACGATGAACTTCTCTACATGAAAAGTTATGACTAGACATTATTAAGATGTGTGGATGTTTTTAAAGCATAGAGAATCTTCCAGGAGGTACACAAAGGGGTTTGCCTAATCTATGCCAATGGATATAAAATGCCAAGGCAAATCATGAGGATGGGCTATTTTTGGATGACTATGGTGGGTGACTCTATTAAATATGCTTGAAAATGCCACAAGTGTCAAATCTATGCTGACAAGATCTATGTGCCACCTTTGCCATTACATGTTATAATTGCTCCATGGCCCTTTTCAATACAAGGCATGGAGTTATTGGGCTAATTACTCCTATAGCTTTAAATTGTCATTGTTTTTTCTTAGTGGTTGCAGATTACTTCACCAGATGGGTTGAAGCAGCCTCTTATACAATTGTAACAAGGTTAACAATGATAAAATTCTTGAAGACCAACATTCTTTGTTAATTTAGAATTCGAGAAAGAATTATAACAAATAACACCTCTAATTTGAATAATAAATTGATGATAGAGGTATGTACCCAACTTAAGATCTCACATCATAAACATCCATTGATGAATAGAGTCATAAAAGCAGCTAATAAAAATATCAAGAAGATTTTGGGGAAGATGGTTGAGACTTATAAATTGGCATGAGAAACTCATCTTTGCCTTCCTAGCTTACCGAACTTTAGTCTGAACCTCAACTAAGGTAACACCTTATTTGTTGGTCTATGCTATAAAGGCAATTTTACTAATTAAAGTTGAAATCCCCTCACTTTGAGTTTTAATGGAGACAATCTAGAGGAAGCTAAATGAGTCTGAGATCACTATGAATAATTGAATTTCATTAAAAGGAAAAGATTGAAAGCAATCCAACATGGGTAAATGTATTAGAAAAAATGATGAAAGCCCATGAGAAGAAACTTTACCTTATGAAATTCTAAAAAAAGGAATTAATATCAAAGAAAATCCCTTCTACCAAAAAAATCCATGAAGCAAACGGGCAACAGATTGGGAAAAACCTTAATGGTTCAAAAAGCATTTTTTAAATGGGCACTGATTTTGGCAGAAATGAATGGGGATACTTTACCAAACCTTAAATTCTGATAATGTAAAGAAGTATTTTTCCTAAAAGGCAATATCAATATGAAAAAAAGAGAAAAAAATTTAAAAAAAAAATTTATCAAAAAATTGGATGAAAACCCAAAAGGGCATTTGAACAAAGAAGATAAAAGGGGGATGCTTCGAGTTGAAAACCCAAAAACAATGGCCCAAACATTTGGGAAAGAAATGAACAAAGCACAACCAAAAGTTAAGCCTGCAAAAAGAAGGCATGGTATGGTCAGAATCATTCTTAAGAGAAGGATTTACGCAAAGACAAACATTTAGGAGAGATCCCTGAAGAATTGGTTGCAAGATTTAGTCTATCTAAGTAATGTCTAAATTTGCACTATACCTTAATATTCCTTTTGCTGAAAAGCCAATTTTGTATCTTCTTCCTTTATTGAAATATAAATGCATACTTTTATCCATATCTTTGAAAGATTATTTTAAACCATGCTAACATTTCTATTAAATGATGACTTACAGTTTAAAAGAAGAAAGATGACTTATAAAGCCCGTCGCCTGAGAAAGAGATTTTCTTGCATTACTTTGGAATAAGGTCAAAACATTATAAGGACCTTAGTTAATATTTCAAATCTTTTGGACACTCTAGGAAGGATCAGGGTTGACATATAACATTTTTGAATATTCAAAATACATGGTTAAAGAACATCCCAATGAGAAAAAAAATAATTAGATGCATTTTTGGAAGAAAGATAAAAAATATGCACAATTTTTCTGTCATCATAAGAAAAAGAAATGTTTTAATATTTTCTGAAGATGCCTTTATATCCAAGTACAGGAGTAGGCTCATTTTGCGCACAATATTTTCTAAAGATGCCTTTGACTCCAATATAAGTGTAGGCTCATTTTGTTCACAACATATTTTGAAGAGGCTTTCAACTTTAAGCTCAAGGACTAGCTCCCTTTGCCAAAAGGAAAAAAAAGTTATTCACAACATTTTTTGAAGATGCCTTTAACTCCAAGTAGAGGCATAAGCCCACTTCGCTAAATAAAAAATATTAATTATATTTTCTAAAAATATTTTTAACTAAAAATAGGTTCGATCATATGCAATTTGCATGCATTACATTTAATAATTTATGGATTAAAAGCTAAGCATGATATTGGAGAAATGTAACAGTTTTTTAATAAGCTAACTTCCTT
>JAQSVH010037021.1:0-10208 GCA_029448705.1 Adansonia digitata | reverse complement strand
TCTTGCAAATCCAAAGCATCAATGTTGTGTATCCCAATGTGGAGAACATGATTGTAGTGCCCATAACAAAAAGAATGGAGACTACCACGAGTATCCAAGTTTGTCTCATTTCACAGATGAACAATAGTTATAAAGAAAATTGTTGAGAGAAAAGCTTTTCATGTAAATCCAAAGCATTATTATCGTGTATCCCAAAGTGGAGAATATGACTATAGTGCCAATAGCAAAAAGAATGGAGATTATTGCTAGTATCCAAGTTTATCTCATTTCACGGATGAACATTAGTTGCAAGGAAAATTGTGGTAAGAAAAGCTATTCTCACAAATCCAAGGCATCAATATCGTATATCCCAATATGCAAAACAAGATTGTAGTGCCAAAAACAAAAAAATGGAAAGTATTTGACTATAAGGAAAATGGTAGCAAGAAAAGCATTTCTTGGAAATCCAAAGCATCAATATCGTGTATCCCAATATGGAGAACATGATTGTAGTGCCTAACGACAAAAAGAATGGAGATTATTATGAGTATCCAAGTGTGCCTCATGTCACGAATGAACTTTGATTATAAGGAAAATAGTGGAAAGAAAAGCTTTTCTTTCAAATCCAAAGCATCAATATCGTGTATCCCAATAAGGAGAATGTGATTGTAGTGCCCATAACAAAAGGAATGGAAATTATTATGAGTATCCAAGTTTGTCTCATTTCACAGATAAACATTAATTATATGGAAAATCGTGGAAAGAAAAGCTTCTCTTGCAAATCCAAAGCATCAATATCATGTATCCAGATGTGAAGAACATGATTGTAGTGCCTATAACAAAAAGAATGGAGAGTATTATGAGCATCCAAGTTTGTCTCTTTTCATGGATGAACTTTGATTATACCAAAAATGGTGGAAAGGAGAACTTTTCTTGCAAATCCAAAGCGTCAATACTGTGCATCCCAATGAGGATAACATGATTATATTACGTATAACGAAAAAGATTGAGATTATTATGAGTATCCAAGTATGCCTCATTTCACGGATGAACTTTGATTTTAAGGAAAATGGTGGAAAGAAAAGCTTTTCATGGAAATCCAAAGCATCAATATCATGTATGCCAATGAGAAGAACTTGATTATAGTGCTTATAACAAAAAGAATGGAGATTATTGCGAGCATCCAGGTTTGCCCCATTTCACGGATGAACTTTAATTTTAGGGAAATTGGTGGAAAGAAAGCTATTCTTGGAAATCCAAAGCATTAATATCGTGTATCCCAATAAGGAGAACATGATTGTAGTGCCCATAACAAAAGAAATAAAGATTATTATGAGTATCCAAGTTCGTCTCTTTTCACGGATTCACTATGATTATAAGGAAAATGGTGGAAGGAAAAGTTTTTCTTGCAAATCCAAAGCATCAATACCATGTATCCCTACAAGGTGAACATGATTGTAGCACCCGTAACAAAAAGAATGGATAATATTATGAGCATCCAAGTTTGTCCCATTTCAGGGATGAACTTTGATTATAAGGACAATGTTGGAAAGAAATCTTTTCCTGCAAATCCAAAGCATTAATATCATGTATCCTGATGAGGAGAGGTTGATTGTAGTGCCCATAACAAAAAGAATGGAGATTATTATGAGTATCTAAGTTTGACTTATTTCACGAATGAACAATAATTATAGGGGAATCATGGAATGAAAAGCTTTTCTTGCAAATCCAAAGCATCAATATCATGTATCCCAATTTGGGGAACAAGATTATAGTCCCGAGAACAAAAGGAACAGAGATTATTATGAGTATCTTAGTTTATCTCATTTCACGGGTGAACTTTGATTATAGAGAAAATGGTGGAAAGAAAAGCTTTTCTCGTAAATCCAAATGATCAATATCCTATATCCCAATGTTGAGAACATGACTGTAGTGCCCAAAACAAAAAGAATAGAGAATATTATAAGCATCCAAGTTAATCTTTTTTCATGGATGAACTTTGATTATAAGGAAAATGGTGGAAAAAAAATCTTTTCTTGGAAATCCAAAGCATCAATATCATGTATCCCAATAAAGGGAACATGATTGTAGTGCCCATAACAAAAGGAATGGAGATTATTATGAGTATCCAAGTTTGTCGAATTTCACACATCAACTTTGATTATAAGGAAATTGGTGGAAAAAAAAGCTATTCTTGGAAATCTAAAGCATCAATATCGTGTATCCCAATATGGAGAACATGATTGTAGTGCCTATAACAAAAAGAACGAAAATTATTATGACTATCCAAGCTTGTCTCATTTCCCGGATGAACATTAATTACAAGGAAATACGGATAGAAAAGCTTTTCTTGTAAATCCAAAGCATCAATACCGTGTATCCCAATGTATAGAACATGATTGTAGTGCCAATAACAAAAAGAGTGGAGATTATTATGAGTATCCAAGCTTGTCTCATTTCATGGATAAACTTTGATTGTAAGGAAAATGGTGGAAAGAATAACTTTTCTTTCAAATCCAAAACGTCAATATCGGGAATCCCAATGTGGAGAACATGATTGTAGTGGTAATAACCAAAAGAATGGAGGTTATTATAAGTATCAAAATTTGTCTCATTTCACGGATTAACATTAATTATAAGGAAAATGCTGGAAAAAAAAGCTTTTCTTGCAAATCTAAAACATCAATACCTTGTATCCCAATGTGAAGAACATTATTATAGTGCCAATAACAAAAAGAATAGAGATTATTACGACTAACCAAGCTTGTCTCATTTCACGGATCAACTTTGATTATAAGAAAATAGGTGGGAAAAAAGCTATTCTTCGAAATCCAAAGCATTAATATTATGTATCCCAATGAGGAGAACATGATTGTAGTGCCAATAACAAAAAGAATGGAAATTATTGCGAGTATCCAAGCTTTTCTCATTTTTTGGATGAACATTAATTACAAGGAAATAATGGATAGAAAAGCCTATCTGGCAAATCCAAAGCATCAATATCGTGTACCCAATGTGTAGAACATGATTGTAGTGCAAATAACAAAAAGAATGGAGATTCTTATGAGTATCCAAGTTTGTTTTATTTCACGAATGAACTTTGATTATAAGGAAAATGGTGGAAAAAATAGCTTTCTTTGTAAATCCAAAGCGTCAATATCACGTATCCCAATGTGTATAACATTATTGTAGAGCTAATAACCAAAAGAATAGAGATTATTATGAGTATCCAAATTTATCTCATTTCACGGATGAACATTAATTATAAGGAAAATGGTAAAAAGACAAGCTTTTCTTGCAAATCGAAAGCATCAACATCTTGTATCCTAACGTGGGGAACAAGATTCTAGTGCCAAGAAGAAAAGGAACGGACATTATTATGAGTATCTTAGTTTGTCTCATTTCATGGATGAACTCTGATTATACGAAAAATGGTGGAAAGAAAAGCTTTTCTTGCAAATCCAAAGCATTAACATCATGTATCCCAATGTCGAGAACATGATTGTAGTGCCCAAAAGAAAAAAAATTGAGAATATTATAAGCATCCAAGTTTATATCTTTTCATGGATGAACTTCGATTATAAGGAAAACGGTGCAAAGAAAATCTTTTCTTAGAAATCCAAAGCATCAATATCATGTATCCTAATGAGGGAAACATGATTGTAGTGCCTATAACAAAAGGAATGGAGATTATTATAAGTATCCAAGTCTGTCTCATTTCACGCATCAACTTTGATTATAAAGAAATTAGTGGAAAGAAAAAAGCTATTCTTGAAAATCTAAAGCATCAATAATGTGTATCCCAATATGGAGAACATGATTGCGGTGCCCATAACAAAAGGAACGAAAATTATTACGACTATCCAAGCTTGTCTCATTTTCTTGGATGAACGTTAATTACAAGGAAATGATTGGTAGAAAAGCTTATGTTGCAAATCTAAAGCATCAATACCATGTATCCTAATGTGTAGAACATGATTGTAGTGCCAATAACAAAAAGAATGGAGATTATTATGAGTATCTATGTTTGTCTCATTTCACGGATGAACATTGATTAAAAGGAAAATGGTGAAAAGAATAGCTTTTCTTACAAATCCAAAGTGTCAATATCACGAATCCCAATGCAGAGAACATGATTGTAATGCTAATAACCTAAAGAATAGAGGTTATTATGAGTATCCAAATTTGTCTCATTTCACATATTAACATTAATTATAAAGAAAATGGTGGAAAGCAAAGCTTTTCTTGCAAATCCAAAGCATCAATATCGTATATCCCAATGTGGAGAACATTATTATAGTGCCAATAACAAAAGGAATGGAGATTATTACAAGTAACCAAGTTTGTCTCATTTCATGGATCAACTTTGATTATAGGGAAATAGGTGGAAAAAAAGCTATTCTTGGAAATCCAAAGCATCAATATCATGTATCCCAATGAGGAAAACATGGTTGTAGTGCCTATAACAAAAAGAATGGATATAATTACGAGTATCCAAGCTTTTCTCATTTCCTGGATGAACTTTAATTAGAAGGAAATAATGGATGGAAAAGCTTATCTTGCAAATCCAAAGAGATCCAAGTTTGTCTCGTTTCATAGATGAACTTTGATTATAAAGAAAATGGTGGAAAGAATAGCTTTTCTTGCAAATCCAAAGCGTAAATATCACGTATCCTAATGTGGAGAACATGATTGTAGAGCTAATAACCAAAAGAATAGGGATTGTTATGAGTTTCCAAATTTGTCTCATTTCACAGATAAAGATTAATTATAAGGAAAATCGTGGAAAGAAAACCTTTTCTTGCAAATCCAAAGTATCAATATCGTGTATCCCAAAGCGGAGAACATTATTGTAGTGCCAATAACAAAAGGAATGGAGATTATTACGAGTATCCAAGTTTGCCTTATTTCATGGATGAACTTTGATTATAAGGAAAATGGTGGAAAGAAAAGCTTTTCTTGCAATCCAAAGCATCAATATCATGTATCGAAATGTGGAGAACATGATTGTAGTGCCCATAAAAAAGAGAATGGAGAATATTATGAGCATCCAAGTTTGTCTCATTTCATAGGTGAACTTTGGTTATAAGGGAAATGGTGCAAAGAAAAGTTTTTTCTTGAAAATCCAAAGGATTAATATCATGGATCCTAATAGGGAGAACACGATTGTAGTGCCCATAACAAAAAGAATGGAAATTATTACGAGTATCCAAGCTTGACTCATTTCACGGATGAACTTTGATTATAAGGAAAATAGTGGAAAGAAAAGCTTTTCATGCAAATCCAAAGATCAATATCATGTATCCCACTGAGGAGAACATGATTGTAGTGCCCATAAGAAAAAGAATGGAAATTCTTATAAGTATCCAAGTTTGTCTCATTTCGCAGATGAACTTTGATTTTAAGGAAAACCGTGAAAGAAAAGCTTTTCTTGTAAATCCAAAGCATCAATATTGTGTATCTCAATGTGGAGAACATGATTATAGTACCAATAACAAAAGAAATAGAGATTATTATGAGAATCAAAGTTTGTCTCATTTCACAAAGAAATTTTGATTATAAGTAAAATGGTGGATAGAAAAGCTTTTCTTGCAAATCCAAAGCATCAATATCATGCATCCCAATGAGGAGAACATGATTGTAGTGCCCATAACAATAAGAAAGGAGATTATAGTGAGTATCCAACCTTGTATAATTTCACAGATGAACATTAATTATACAAAAAATGATGGAAAGAAATGCTTTTCTTGCAAACCTAAAGCATAAGTGTCGTGTATCAAAATAAAGAGAACATGATTGTAGTACCCACAACAAAAAGAATAGAGAATATTATGAGCATCCAAGTTTTTCTCTTTTCACATATGAACTTTGGATATAAGGACAATAGTAGAAAGAAAAGCTTTTCTTGCAAATCTAAAGCATCAATATCATGGATCCCAATATGGAGAACAAGATTGTAGTGCCAATAACAAAAGGAATAGAGATTATTACGAGTATCCAAGTTTCTCTCATTTCACTGATGAACTTTATTTATAAGGAAAATGATGGAAAAGAAAGCTTTTCTTGCAAATCCAAAGCATCAATATCATGTATCACAATAAGGAGAACATGATTGTAGTGCCCATAACAAAAAGCATACAGATTATTATGAGAATCCAAGTTTGTCTTATTTCATGCAAGAACATTAATTATAAGGAAAATCATGGAAAGAAAAGTTTTTTTTGCAAATCCAAAGCATAACAATCATGTATCATAATGTGGAAAGCATGATTATACTGCCAATAAGAAAAGGAATGGATATTATTATGACTATGCAAATTTGTCTCTTGTCATAGATGAACTTTGATTATAGGGAAAATCATGGAAAGGAAAGCTTTTCATGCAAATCAAATGCATCAATATCATGTATCCCAATGAGGAGACCATGATTATAGTGCCCATAACAAAAAAAATGGAAATTATTACAAGTATCCAAGCTTGCCTCATTTCACGGATGAATGTCAATTACAAGGAAATAGTGGAAACAAAAGCTTATCTTTGAAATCTAGAGCATCAATATCTTGTATCCCAATAACAAGAACATGGTTGTGTTGCCATAACAAATAGAATGGAGAATAATATTACGAGATCCAAGTTTTCTCGTTTCACAGATAAACTTTGATTATAAGGAAAATGGTGGAAAGAAAAGCTTTTCTTGCAAATCCAAAGCATCAATATCATGTTTCTGAATAAGGAGAACATGCTTGTAGTGCCAATAACAAAAGGAATGGAGATTATTATGAGTATCCGAGTTTGTCTCATTTCACCAATGAACATTAATTATAAGGAAAATTATGGAAAGCAAAGCTTTTCTTGCAAATCCAAAGCACCAATATCATGTATCCCAATGTGGAAAACTTGATTGTAGTGCCGATAAGAAAAGGAATGGAGATTATTATGGGTATCCAACTTTGTCTCATTTCATGGATGAACTTTGATTATAAGGAGAACGGTGAAAAAATGCTATTCTTGCAAATCCAAAGCATCAATATCGTGTATCCCAATGAGCAAAACATGATTACAGTAGCCATAACAAAAAGAATGGAGATTATTATGCATCTCTAAGTTTGTCTTATTTCAAGGATGAACTTTGATTATAAGAAAATAGTGGAAAGAAAAGCTTTTCATGCAAATCGAAAGCACCAATGTAGTGTATCCCAAAGTGCAAAACATGATTGTAGTGCCCATAACCAAAAGAATGAAAATTATTATGAGTATCCAAGTTTGTCTTATTTCATGGATGAATTTTAATTATAAGGAAAATCATGAAAAAAAAAGCTTTCCTTGCAAATCCAAAGCGTCAATATCGGGTATCTCCATGATTGTAGTGCCCATAACAAAAAGAATGGAGATTATTATGGGAATTCAAGTTTGTCTCATTTCACAGATGAACATTAATTTTAAGCAAAATCGTGGAAAGAAAAGCTTTTTTTTTGTAAATCCAAAGCATAAATATCATGTATCCTAATGTGGGAAACATGATTGTAGTGCAATAACAGAAGGAATGGAGATTATTATGAGTATGCAAGTTGTCTCCTTTCATGGATGATTTTGATTATAAGGAAAATAGTTGAAAGGAAAGCTTTCGTGCAAATCCAATGCATCAATATCATGTATCCCAACGAGGAGAACATGATTGTAGTGCCCATAAAAAAAAGAATAGAAATTATTACGAGTACCCAAGCTTGTCTCATTTCACGGATAAATGTTAATTACAAGGAAATGGTGAAAAGAAAAGCTTATCTTGGAAATCTAAAGTGTCAATATCATGTATCGCAATGTGTAGAACATGATTGTAGTGCAAATAACAAAAAGCACAGAGATTATTACAAGTTTCCAGACTTGTCTTATTTCATGAATGAACATTAATTATAAGGAAAATCATTTCAAGAAAAGCTTTTCTTGAAAATTCAAAGTGTCAATATCATGTATCCCAATGAGGAGAACATGATTCTAGTGCCCATAATAGAAAAATGGAGATTATTACGAACATCCAAGTTTGTCTTATTTCACGGATGAACTTTGATTATAAGGAAAATCATGGAAAAAAAAGCTTTTTTTGCAAATCCAGAACACCAATATTGTGTATCCCAATAAGGAGAACAAGATTGTAGTGCCCATAACAAAAATAATGGAAATTGTTACAAGTATCCAAGTTAGTCCCATTTCATGAACGAACTTCAATTATAAGGAAAATAATGGGAAAAAAAACTTTTCTTGCAAATCCAAAGTATCAATATCATGTATGTCAATGTGGAGAACATGATTATAGTGCCAATAGCAAAAGGAATGGAGATTATTACGAGAATCCAAGCTTATCTCATTTCATGGATGAATTTCGTTTATAAGGAAAATGGTGAAAAGAAAACCTTTTCTTGCAAATCCAAAATGTCAATATCACGTATCCTAATAAGGAGAACATGATTGTGGCACCCATAACAAAAAGAATGGAGATTATTATGAGTATCCAAGCTTGTCTCATTTTACGAATGAGTATAATTATAAGGAAAATAGTGGAAAGAAATGCTTTTTGTTTAAATCCAAAATATCAATATCGTGTATCCCAATGAAGAGAACATGATTGTAGTGCCCATAACAAAAAGAACGGAGAGTAGTATAAGAATACAAGTTTGTCTCATTTTGCAGATGAACATTAATTATAAGGGAAATTGTGGAAAAAAAAGCCTTTCTTGCAAATCCAAAGCATCAATATCGTGTATCCTAATGTGGAGAACATAATTTTAGTTCCAATAACAAAAAGAATAGAGATTATTACGAGTATCCAAGTTTCTCTCATTTCATGGATGAACATAAATTACAAGGAATTTGATGGAAAGAAAAGCTTTTTGTTGCAATACAAAGCATCGATACCGTGTATCCCAATGAGAAGAACATGATAGTAGTTCCCATAACAAAAAGAATGGAAATTATTACGAGTATCTAAGCTTGTCTCATTTCCTGAATAAACGTTAATTACAGGGAAACGATGGAAAAAAATTATCTTGCAAATCCAAAGCATCAATACTATGTATCCCAATGTGTAGAACACTATTTCAGTGCCAATAACAAAAAGAATGGATATTATTATGAATATCTAAGTTTATGTCATTCCACGGATGAGCTTTGATTATAAGGAAAATGGTGCAAAGAAAAGCTTTTCTAGCAAATCCAAAGAGTCAATATCGTATATCCCAATGTGGAGAACATGATTGTAGTACCAATAACCAAAAGAATGAAGATTATTGTGAGTATCCAGGTTTGTCTCATTTCACGGATTAACATTAATTATAAGGAAAATGGTGGAAACAAAAGCATTTCTTGTAAGTCCAAAGCATCAGTATCATGTATCCTAATGAGAAGAACTTAATTCTAGTGCCCATAACAAAAAAAATGGAGACTATTATGTGAATCCAAGTTTATCTCATTTCATGGATGAATTTTGATTATAAGGAAACTAGTGGAAAGAAAAGCTTTTCTTGTGAATCCAAAACATCAATATCGTGCATCCCAATGTGGAGAACAAGATTGTAGTGCTAATAACAAAAAGAATGGAGATTATTACGGGAATCCAAGTTTGTCTCATTTCACGGATGAATTTTGATTATAAAGAAAATGGTGGAAAGAAAAGCTTTTCTCTTAAATCCAAAGCATCAATATCATGTTACCTAATAAGGAGAACATGATTGTAATGCCAATAACAAAAAGAATAGAGATTATTAGAGTATCCAAGTTTGTCTCATTTCATAGATAAACTTTAATTATAAGGAAAACGGTGGAAAGATATGCTTTTCTTGCAAATCCAGATCATGAATATCATGTATCCTAGTGAGGAAAACATGATTGTAGCTCACATAAGAAAAAGAATGGCGATTATTATGAGTATCTAAGTTTGATTCATTTCATGGATGAACATTAATTATAAGGAAAATGGTGGAAAGAAAAGCATTTCTTGCAAATCCAAAGCATCAATATCGTCCTTCCCAATGAGGAGAACATGATTATAGTGCCCATAACAAAAGAAATGGAGATTATTACAAGTATCCAGGTTTGTCTTATTTCACGAAAGAGCTTTGATTATAAGGAAAATGGTGAAAAGAAATGCTTTTCTTGCAAATCCAAAGCATCAATATCGTGCATCCTATTAAAGAGAACATGGTTATAGTGCACATAACAAAAGGAATGGAGATTAT
>JAQSVH010036979.1:0-10212 GCA_029448705.1 Adansonia digitata | reverse complement strand
GCACCAAACCAAGCATGTGAAACACTTTTAGCATGTCGGTACTTAGCTCTTAATTTATTATTAGAATTTACCATATTCATTTTGTGAATGAAAAGAAAAAAAGTGTTTTCAAAGGATAAACATTATATTTTAAATAGAATATTATAAGTTTTACAAAAATAGATGAGTAATTTTTTAGTGATTTGTTATTTTTCTTCAAAATAAAAGATATTTAAATATAGTGAGTTATTGTTTTTAGTGATAGTTATTTTTTTTAAAAAATAAAGGACATGAATATTCTTAAATTTATTTTATTATGTTAATTTTAATTTGATTTTTATGTAATTTTTTAATGAGTTTATTTATTAAATAATTTTATAATTATTATAAATATTTTCAAAAGAAAACATGTTAATTATACTGTTGAAGAATGATAATTCAAACTCCTTTTCAATTATTACTATTAATTATCACAACTCTCGTAATTTCTTACATATAAAATGATAATCGATAAGATTTTATTTGGAATATATTGCCATACGATTTAAACTTCGCATCTGAAAGAGATTTTGCAATATTAATGGAATTGGTGAGTGTGTTATTTTTCTTTTTATTTTTTTAAAGTAGCTATTAAAAAGTTTTTTTTTACGTAAAAATGACTAAATCTTGTTATTTTTTTAAAATAAAATATTATAAAAATTTCAAAGACATAAATATGCTTTATTTCATTTTTATTATATTATTTTTAATTTTTTATAATTTTTTTAATTAAGTTATTATTGTTAAACTTATAATATCAAACTCAATAAAAAATTTCGATATTAACATAGATAAAGCTTGAAAAATCGTGTGATCTATGAAGCAGAAAATCTTATATTTTGTCTTGAGCATCAAATTAAATCAAATTAATTAAGAGTAATGTTTTCGGTCCCTTTCAATTTTAAAGTATTATAATGAATTCAATAATAAATATTATTCGTGCAAATACATTTCAGAATCCATAGTGCCCTATTGCAGCCGATCTTATGCTTATTCGTTGGAATTTTCTTTCACATTCACCATGTGAACCTCAAATTCAAAACATTATATAGATTACATTAATATTACAATATTTATAGTTAAATATTCATTTGACTTCTTTATTTTAACTCGATTTTTAGTTTGATACCTAAAAAGATGTTAACTTTTACATTAATTTTCATTCTCTCAAGTATGTTGACTCTTTGGATTAAAAGTTTAATACTATTAGTGAAATACTAATGTAAGAGTCAAAATTAATAAGAGTGTAGCAAAAATAACACTTCATCATAAAAAATCTAAAATATATATTTTTTTTGAAAATTTTTTTATGACAACATGACATTTAATGAAGTGGTATTTTGTCATGTGTCAAGCTCTTATTGATTATTGACTATCACATCGGCGTTTAACTAATGATGTTAGATTAAGGGGCCAACAGAAAGTTTAGCTACTAAGTTTGCAATTTTTTTCTTTAGATACCAAACTAAAAATCGACTAAGTACACGGACCAAATTAATATTTAACCCATATTTTTTTTTAAGTTCAGTCCTACAACTAGGTTTTTCACATTTGCCTCCATGCATTTTATATTCTATTTGAGTTTAAAACTTAAAGTTAAGTTGATATATAGATAATTTGTACCAAAAATATTTTTATATCTCAATCAAATCTTTCTTTTTTATAATATTTTCTTTTGTTAATTGCTTTATGAAAAATGCTAAAAGAGTGGACAATAAAAAGTAATTAATACCAATCAAATTGATTAAGTTAATAAGGATCGGATGCTTCATTTGTAAGATTTAAATTTTATTTTCGTTGTAATTAGTTTCTCTTAACAAGCGGTCCATAAGTCCAATGTAAATCATAACTGAAACTTACTGCATATATTAACCTTGAAACGGATAGCCTCTCCTTATTTATTTTATAAAAAAAAAAATTACTCTTGACATTTAATTTCGAGTGATGTTTTTGTTCGAATAAATAATTTAATATAAACTTTAATTTCTTTTTATTTATCATCAAATAAATATATTTAATGAAAGATTTTTAATGAAATTACAATTTTTATTTGGATAAATCTTATTAATAGAAAAATATTTAGAGTGTTAACTTTAAAATATAGTGAATACTTATAATTATTTTCATTAGTTAAAAAGATTTTTCATATTCATATTTATATATATGTATATATATATATATATAATGTCCTCGTAAGGACATTATATTGCCAATTTCTTGTTTTAGATTGTGACTTTACTTTATTAAATCATTCACCTTATAAGTTCCATTTTAAGGTTGTGCTTGTATTTAAACTTGGTATCCGAACTTATATGTTCTTTGTCCGTTGGATTGGATTTCATGTTTTGCGCATTGTCGTTTAAAAATCTAATAGCGCACAAATTTAACTTATATGCATTATCTTGCAAAAATAGCTTTTTTTTGTCAACTCTTACCGTTAATATATATATATATCAGCATTTTTTATAGTTATAGTAGGGGAACATCAAAAAGATAATTTTTTTGCCAAAAACTTCATTAAAACAGCCTGAATTTTCACTTTGGTTAAACCAACTAAAAGGTACAATCATTCTATCCCCCCCAAAAAAAAAGAACATAATTTAAGTGATAAATAAATACTAGAAAAATACTAGTAACCTATGCTTTGAATAATTGCTAAATCGTTCTTCAATTTAAATAGTTTTGGTCTAAATTTACCCAGATCTCATCTCCTAATTATAACTTAAAGAGTGTGTCAACAAAAAACAAAAATTTGAAAAGTGAGCGGTCTTGATAATATCAAATATAATATAATTATATGATATAAAAATTTTATAAAAATAAAAATATAAATATTTTAAAATTTATATAATAAAAATTATTAATATATTAAAATAAATAAAAAATATTTTAAATATAATTATAATACGATAAAAATATACTTAAAAATTACCCAGAGTGTCATTGTCGGGCTAGGCTCATGGCTGACAATGAAAATACTTAACTTATTCAAATAGATGGGGCCTACAAAGGAAGGGAGAGTCTTTTGTGGGCCCCAAAGACCAGAGAGCTCGGACAAATAGGCCAATCGATAGCAACTGCTACAGGCCCTCTTCGGCTTCGAGTTTTGCAATTCTACCGCTTGGAGCAGCGCGTGATGCCAACCCACATTCTTACCCCAAATGGTAAAAATAAAAAACAATTCTTCTTCATTTTCCATCCATTCGACTTCGGAAGGTCCAATGGTATTGGACAATCAGATTTAAATATAATAATTAGTAATTTAAATTTATATTACCTTAACTTAATTTAATATTTAAATGATAAAAATATTTTTATTTAAATTAAATTATAAAAATATATAAATATTAATATTAAAATAATATTAAAATATTTTCAAATAATAAAAGAAACTTACGAATTAAACCTAAATAATAATTTAAAAAAATTTAAATCATGAATCAATTTAACTTATAAACATCTTTAATTTTATTTTTTTTGAACGTAAGGAAAATTATTAATAGGAGATTTGTGAGAAAAGGTCAATTTTAGGCATTCAATTTTTCTATTTTTTTAATTTCTTCCCTCAAATTTTAAACTTTCACTAAGCAAAGTTTGAAATTTCTTATAGGCGAAAACAGGCAAGTGACAATACCATCGACATTATTACCAAAACCTTTGCAACGGTATTATTACTATAAGATTAGTGACAAGGAAAATGGATAACTAATGTCCTCCTTTTTTCATGTATTCGTATTTTAGATACTTTAACTTCATTTCTAAATAAAAAATAAAAATTTTATTCAGAATATAATTAAACGAATGACATTTATAATTTGTGAGATTTTTACGGTTATTAAAAATATTAAATCTATAGTTCAATTCAATTAATTTGTACCACTATTTAGATAGCGTTTAATAAGTCAGGTTCAAATTTACAAAATTTGTATCATTATTAAGTTGTAATTTTTTATAAATATATGTAATTAAATTAAAATATATAATAATCTTTAAATTAAGTACGATTAATTGTTTGAACTCGAAAATTTATTTTATATTTAAAAATTTTAAACAAAAATATTAATTATGAAAATATAAAATTTAATAAAAATTAAAATCAATTTAAAAAAATAAATCCTTAGACATGATCATTTTGCCTAAGTCTAACTTAACTGGCAAACACCTGGTATGTGAAAACGAACTCATTTTACAGTTACATAAAGGCGGCATTCATATCACCCAGAGGGTTGATAAGGAAAAGAACAAAAGGAAAGGGGACAAAAAAAGTTTAAAGGAGAGGCGCGTGGTAGAGAGGGGCAGTAAGCTCTCACACGGTTGGTGGGAGCGTAAACATCCTACTCCACCACCACAAATGGCAGATATCTCATCTCACATCAAACAAAGTACATCACAACCCAAAATACAACATATAAATAAAGCTGGAAAAGGATATACATCCTATTTTCAAAACAAAAAATATTATTATTTTTATAATTTTATTAAAGTAATTAGTTTAAAATAAAATATTTTTAAAAAATTTTAAATAATTAAAAGATACTCATAGAAACTCATTAATTGAATCTAATAAAATTTGGGCTTTTGGATCACCTGATGATTTTCTAAATTTAATAATTTTTTATACTATATAATTATATGACATGAATTACGTTTGATTTCATATTTTATCTTTACACGAGTAATTTTATATTTAAATTATTTTAAATTAAAATTAAATAAATATAAATTATTAATTTTTTTATCAAATTAAATTCAATTAGATTCAAGTTTAAAAAATTAGATAAATATTTTTAAGTTCGGAAGAGCGTCATCTTTAATTTTTTTAATTTCTTGTAAAATCAGAATCAGGTTTGAAATTTTAAAGGAAGTGAATTTTTTTTAATTTAGAAAAAGGAAGAAAATAAAATGAAGGTTGATGGACAGGAGAGGATATATCATAAGTGGAGGGATTAATATCTCTTCCGTTATATTTAAATATACTCATCACGATCATTCTTACAAGTATATTTATGAATTAAAAATATATTAAAAAATAATAATTAAAAACTAGATAATTATTTAATATATCAAAAGTAGAATGTAAAACTCTAAAAATAAAATTAATGGGATACTATGTATCTTATTTATTTATTTATTTATTATCATTTAATATATATATATATTAAGGCAAGTACATTATCCTATTAATTCTGTTTTATAGAATTGTTATATTCTAATATTAATATATAAACTGATTATTCTTAAAATAATAAATATAAATATAAAATTTAACTTAATTAATTATCTTTAGAATAAATTTAAATTTTAACATTTTTCATCCTTTTTCTATGTTTGGACTATGACCACCCTAAAAAAACTTAATGAATCGGAAGGGACCTGCGTATGCTGGGGGCAAAGAACGAAAGACCTATACCCCTAAAACTTTTCCAGTGAGAAATGTGAAGATGGGGCCAAGGAGTTTGTCGTCTCTGTCTCTTTCACCGTGGGGGGGGTGGGGTGGTCTGGTTCTGGGCTCTGTGACTGTGGGCGGCGATTTTTAAGATAAACACTAAAACACACGCAAACTGTTATCTTAAAGGCACAAATCCCTAGAAGCATCTCAGCTTTTCTCTTCGGGCCTCCGCCCCTAGATTTCTGTGCTTATTGTTTGGGTTATGGGGTTCAAATCGTCACATCAACTTGGCCCCTTTACTCTTTTTCCAAATACCCTCCTCTAGGGCTTGGTCAATTCAGCTGGCTCCACCCGACTCCATAGCCGTAGCCAAGCTAGCCAGCCACTCGTTTTTGCCTTGCCCTTTGTCTTCCTCGTCGCTCCCGATTTTTTATTGCAAGAATTTCTTTTTTTTTTTTTTAAGTAATATTGTCGAAAACATGGAGAATATTTTGATTGAAACTATGTCAGAAATCAAGCATCGTGCGGAATTCTGGATATCTTTTTAAGATTGTGTTGCTTGTTCTAAGGACAACTAATATTTTATGTACATAGTACGATTTTTCAACAAATTACATTGAATTTTTATTCATTACACAATATCCGTAACACATAAAACTCAGTGACGTAACTGCATTCACGATGAAATCCGCCGTATAGAATATATATATGATCTCCCAAAGAAACTTCATCTGATCAACAAATATGTGGTTTCCTGAAGCATTGTTTTTCCATTAGATTATTATCAAACATTAACAAGCAATTGCATCACCACGTCGGGAAGTGTCCCACCAGGAAGGCAAATGTTTACTAAGAAAAGCACGATTTGACACTGCAAGTTTAATCTTGCTCAAGAATAATTGAAACCCCACCTGATTTGGTTTGCCTCAATGACTAAACTTTGCCCACAAGAAAACTTTTTTTTTTTTTTTTAATTTTTAGTTCTGGTAGAGGACTTGAAGGAAGCTGATGATCCCCAGAAGCAGACATTAAAAGCTGAAGAAGCAAAATGGTTAACAAGATGAGCAATTACAGGAATCACTGTAATGTACAAACTTGTAAATAATGTAAAAAAAAAGGAGCAGAAATTCGAAGAAACAAACAGATACATTTATCAGGCGTTTATTGTCAATACAATGGTTTGGGGAAGCTAGAATGAGGAGTCTTTTGACGTTATTGTTTGCAGTTTAATTTATGGAGAATTTAGATCCGATCGATGTCAAGATCAACCTTAATAGTATAAAATTATTATAGGAGAGAAAGCATGGATTTGAAATGGTTGCAGGGGCAATTTGCAGGTTTGAGAAAGAATAATATATCCATTTGAAATGTCATTGGGATTGGCAACTTGCATACGTGGTGAATAAGTACATGGTTTGGGGTTTGTATTAAAGGTTTTTATGGTTCGGTCAAGTCGTTTTTGAAAAATTTTTAAATTTTTTGTATAAATTCAAAAACTAAAATTATTATTTATAAATTAATAAAAATAAAAATTATTTTTATATTAATATTTATATATTTTTATAATTAAATTTAAATAATTTTTTTACTATTAAATAATAGTTTAAATCGGCTAAATTATAAAAAGCCACGTCTAAAAGCTCGGCTTGAGAAGGCCAGGCCTACTAGGCTGAGCAAGTAGTCCAGCATATAGAAAACTCCTAAGTTCGATTAAAATTTTAAATAATTATTATAAAAGTAGTTGTTATGATTATTATTTTATGATTTCAATACTTTTCATCATCAATATTTATCTTAATTAAAAATGATAACATTTAATATATTTATAATCATAAATAAACGTAACTGATCAAAAATATTGTTATAATTCGCAATTTAAATCTTTTCCCTGAAATAACAGGTTGCCTTTTGCACTACGATGGATCTTGAAAAAGGCCAAAGCTCCCTCACCTGAGAGACCGAACATTAAACGTAAAAAATACAGCTACTAGTGTGGGGGCACCGCAAAATTCCACACTTTTGTTTATTGATTGCTTAGTTGATAGGGACTAACGAGCTACCACATTTATGATTAAGCTGAGACAATACATAGAAAGCTTCAATCCTCATTGGAAGGACTTCAATTTTTTTTTTCCACCATTAAAAGGGTTTAGTTGACTATATGCTTTGCAAAGATGGGCCATTGCTGAAGAATTTTGGTGCTACCCATCAGTTTCAAATATTTAATTGTGGAAAGGAACAATTTGATGAGTTTGAACCTTTTGTCGTTCACTATGGAGAGATGAACTGCTTTATCGTTAATGTGAAAGACTTGAATGTTAAGTCGCATTTAGTTGCTCTAACTAAATAAGAAATTTAGGCCATTAAGTTAGAAAGCTTGCTCAAATCAGCCCAAAGAGAGCAAGATTAGTTCTTTGTTATTTATGGTTAAATCAACTTTTATAATCTATTTTGCAAGCCAGATTCTATATCATCTAAAATGTTCGAATAAAAAAAGGAACGATACTTTCAATCTCAATGTTCGTCAAATAAAAACAAAATGGTGCTTTCGTTTCATTGCCAAGTTTTCAGCCAAAGAAAAAAAAAACTACATCCGAAGTCAAAGATAGAGGGAACAAGAAAGTGAGCGAGCAATTAATGTGCAAGACACGTCTAACTTAAAGCCAAAGAACAATATATATAGGTTTGCTTTCGAGCATAAATTCAAAATAAAACCATGATCTGGCAAATGTGGGAAAATAAACTCAAAAAGTTTAGTCTAGTTGATTTGTAATTACTTTTAAAAGATTATATATATTTAGTATAGAATTCGGATCTTAACATTTGCAATGGAGTTACTTATACCGATAGAAAGATAGTAATAAGCAGAAGTCAAATTTCATAGACAGTAGATGAATTTTTTTTATTAGAGAAAAAATGGGTTTAAACCCTTTTCTATTAAACTATGTTACTCGAATTCGAGGTAAGTATCAAATATGAATATATATTCGATTTATGCTCAAAAATTTTTAAAAATTTTTCTAATCCTACCTTAATAGCTGATGCTGATGCCAATTATATAAGAGAATAAACCCTCTAAAAATAAAGCAGGTTAAAAAGACGACCCAAAGAGAACAGATTAACCCATAAAATAAAATGATAAAATTTAGCTCTTTCCGCCGGTAAAAGTGAAACCTCTGATTTCTTTTCCCCAAAATCTAAGTCAAAAGAAGCGAGATTCCAGCACTGGCCAGCATGAAACCTTGGCCCAACCAGAAAAGGCTAAAACCGAGCCCAACTATACAGTTCTTCAAATAATTTTGGTGCTTTTGGTACGTTGGATTTAAGAGAAAAGAGTTTTGAATTTCAAATTTTGTATAAATTATATGATTAAATACATAAAAATTTTTATAATTATTCTCAAAGATTTTTTTTTTTTACGCCTGTATTTGAAATATTAGTGAGTTTTTTTTTAATTTAGAATTAATCTTTTCCTTTCAAATATGTAAATATATTAAATATTCCAATTAATTTACACATTATATGCTAATTTTGTTCTCACAATTTATATGATAAATCAAATGCTTGTTTGGCCGAGTTTTCTTTTTTTACTTAAAAACTATTATAAAGCTCCTAAAAAAAATAAAAGCTTTAAAAATTAAACTAAAATTGTTTAATAATTTTACTTTTGTAAGTTATTTTTTAAAAATATTTGATTTACATTTAATGAATAAAGATATTTTTAAAATTAAAATAAAAATTATGTAAAAAACCGGCGTATTTTTTTAAAAAATGAGAGAAACTCTCGTTTTTAGCTTTTCTTAAATCTCTTTTTTTATTTATTTGTTAAAAATAAGTTAATCTATTTTCAAGAGGTTTTAAAAGAATTCTGTTAGGTCTAACTTGCTTTTGAAAAGCTCTTAGACCTAAAAAAAAAAAAATCAGATCAAACGGACAATAATAAGTATTTTCCCAACTTTTGCCCTAATCTTTCCTTTTTATTTTGAACCATCACAAATCACGATAATAACGAAAGATCTAATATTCTACCTACATGTTATATATATATATATATATTCACGAAAACAATGTTTCTTCTAAATCATTTTATTTTTCAAATTCAATAATACCAGTGTATGGAAAATTAAATTTGAAACAAAGAATTTGAACTGCCAGCGGCAAAAGCTCACGAAAGCTTGAAGTTTGGTGTTGAACATAATGTAATATCTATACCTTTTTTTTTTAAACAAGAAAAACCATGATACGGGAAAAATAAAAGGGATTGTAAGTGCATAAATTTAAATTTTTTAAAATATTTGATGTCATGTCTTAAAGTTGACTATATTAATCAACTTAGACTGAATTCCAACGTTTCACCTAGAGCTTCACGGCTTTTCAAGACATTAATCTTGTCAAACTTGCTAAGCTCACCAAACATACAACCCCAAATAGAACCCAATTAGCAAGACCCAAACACTCCACAGAAATACTAATAAGGTAGGCACATGGCCACCCCTTAACCTCTTAGTGGTTACATCGCGTGGCACGGAAGAAACGAAGCTTGATATTGCAAAGATTATATAAGAAGGTTACCTATATCTCTGACCTCCTTCTCTCAATTAGGGGGGCGACATGTAATAGCTGACAAGTCATCTCAAACAGATATAAGTAGTCCTATTTAAGACTCACCAAGGTAAAGCTCACACATGCACTCAAATACCTTCTTTTTCTCTCAACTCTGCTTTTTGTTCTCCTTCAAATATTGACCTGAGCGTCAAAGAGTGCATTAAAAGCTAAACGTTCAGTACACTCTGATCCTACTCCAT
>JAQSVH010036968.1:0-10213 GCA_029448705.1 Adansonia digitata | reverse complement strand
GTTGTTTTCATGCTAAAGGTGTGCGTTAGATATTAAGTTCATCTTTTTCTGATCATTTTCTAGTTCTTTGGGGTTGGCTAGATACCTTTACGTTGAAGGTATACCCCATGGGAACTTTTAGTAATTTTGCATTAAAATCATGCTTTTAAAGTTACTAGGTAGATTCATGTCAAAGGTACTTTAGGGGCCATTTTGGTCTTATCAATGATATTCAGATCCTTTGTCTATAGTTTCGTACATGTAGTCAATTAAGTCTTAGGATAAATTTTATTTTTTTCATAAAATCAATTTTTTTTAAATTAAGGCAATGTTGCTGAGATAAAGTAGTTTATGGAATGTTCCTACTATGTGATAGGAGTTTTGCATATTATTTTAATAACAACATATCCTTTTGAGAAATGAAAAAATAGGGTTTTTTTTTTAATATTGTAAAAATAAAAACTTTCATATTCTTTTGGCCATCATGTGAGGTTCGAAAGATATAATGATAAAACCTTTTGTGTTCCTCTGGTTAGCCAGTGAGGTACTGAAGATGTTTCTAATTTCAAAAATATTGAAAGCCTAGTTTTCTCAAACAGAAGAATAAGTTTGTTTTATAAAATTTATTTTGATATATGAGAATTATAATTAAATATTGGATATTGAAACTGAAAAGAAATTGAAATTTAAATTAACATGTGATTAATAAGGTATCAATCATCGAGTATCATGGGAGGGATCGAGCCTTACTCGTTATTGTAACAAACTCTCGAATCCTTTCATATGATTTTGGTATAAGTGTAGACCTTAGAGTTGGTTTTCCAAGGTTTCATAACACTCAAAATATGAACTCTGATAGGTGACCAATCTTACCTGGCCAAAATAGATTAGTGGCGACTCCTAAGAAAATGGTCATTTCATAACTATTTATGGTAAAGTTGAGTAAGTGATTAATCTCAACGATTCAATCCCTAAATCCCAAAGAAAAAAATAATAATGATATGACCCCTAGAAATAAAAGAATAATGATATGTATATATAGGAACAAGAGGTACAACCGCCTATTAAGTTAAGTTGGTCAGGATTCTTATCCAGGCTATTTGTGGCACATGGTTTTATAATTCAATTAAATTGTTTAATTAAAAATTTTATTTAATTTAAATGATTAATCCTACTTGGAGTAGTATTTGCTCTAATGTGTTTAAAATAAATGTTAATCATGTAAGAAAATTGTTTTCTTAATTAAATTAAATATGGATCAATTACTAGGACTTCAATAAATTGGAAACTATTTTCCTAAATGGTTTAGGAAATATTACATATTAAAGGGTTTGTCCAAATTAAGACAATGTTATCTAAAAGTTAGATATGTCCTATTTAAAACAAAGAACTTAAAGTTAGGTAATATCCAAATTAATGTCTTAAAATGGTTTTTGGAAAATAAGTTTCCTAAAATAAATAGTTTTTCCAAATTAAGACAAAGTTATCTAAAAGTTAGATAAAATCCTAGTCAAGACAAATTACCTAAAAGTTAAGTGATGTTCTATTTAAGACAAATTTCCTAAAGCTAGGAATTGATTAAAAATGTTTTAATTTTAGAACTGAAATCACTTAATAATTTAATAAACCATCCCAAATTGTTTAATTAGGTTTATTGCCAATTACACATGAGATCACTAAGTGATATTGGCTATGCTTATATTAATTTGTGCTTATAATATGATTATATTAGCATGAGGATGATTATGGACTAGACATTAGTACGAGTAGGTTGCCGATGGTTGAATTTTCTTTTGGTATTTATTTTATAAATAGGGTTTGCAAACCCTGCCTTCTCTTTTAATTCGAGGTTGTAAATTCCCCTCTCTCCTAACTCCCCTCAAATGTAACTCAAGGTTTCTTTCAAAGATATGTAACATTACATAAGACTTGATAATTAGATTTAGGTTAAGATTAGAACTTTTGTAAATCTAAGATGTAAAAAAATGATGCCAAGAAGAACAGACGAAGGAAATCATGATCAAGACTTGTGAAGACATTGTATGATATCCGTAGGAATTTAACTAACTAGTTTCCTAATGGCTCAAGAAAACTAGGTAGATAAAGTCCATAATCATTCCAATAAAGTGCACGTGTTAGATTTATTTTTGAATTTATATATATATGAGATATATGATTGAATAAATGCTAAGCATGCTAATCAAACAAAGCAATAAAATCTAAGATAACTGATAAAAATCTCTTGTAAAATATTGAATCCAAGCTGAAGCATGATTGATACATTTTATTATTCATAACAACATACCTAAGTTTAGACTGCAGGGATTGTTGAGCTAACTCAAGGTGCCTTCTACCTATGCTGCTTAAGTTATGAAAAATGGGTCTTACTCAACTAATGCCATATTATCTGAATGCATACAATTTAACTATATAGCGTTGAGGTGATGGTTAAGTGAAATGCTTACAATACATTTAGGCAAAGAATTGCTACCTAACTAATTTATGAGTTGCATAGAGATGCACTTGGTAAACTAAGTTACCTTCCCAATTAGTTATTTCATGGTTTGTTGAGTTGACTTAAGGTCACGTAAGGATGAGAGGGGTCTTAGCTCAATAAAAAGATTCAAATGTTAAACTTCTTGGATAATGGTTAAGGGCTATAATCTCGATAAAATATTGAAGACAATCATTAAAGTTGCAAAACCTTAAATAATGATTGAAATTGTAAATTATTATTAACTACAAAATGTTTTGGTTCATTATGCATATAAACACAACATTACTAGACTATCGCTAAGTAGCATATGGGATGCTAGCAAGTTGTAATGGGCCTAACTCTATTAACTAGTCCCACAATAAAAGGCACATCCCATAATTACCCATTGGTTAGGGGCATTCTATCAAGTTCATATTGATTACCTTGATCAAGGCATATTGTGATGATGGCTAGTATGAAGTCTGAACTTCAAAAGAAGTAAGTGGCTACCTAAACTCATGAAATTATTAAAGAACTGTTTTATAAAGAATATCTTAATGACAGGTTTGACATGTTGGAATCTAAGTCATGCTAAAACAAATAAAATAATAAATTTAATAATAATTATTAAATTACACAGTGGAAAAAAATTAAATAAACATACCAAATTTCTCATAGGATTGACTTACGTCTTTTCAATAGATTTAAAAATTAAAGAAAATAGAATAAAAAACCATATTTCATATCTACATCATCAAGATCCCTGATTAAATGCAATCTCCACTTATTCTCACTAAGTCCGCTTGTCATAAACCAAAGTTGTCTAATTATCCAGCCTCTAGCAATGATCCATACGAGATAAAGAAACCTTCACAAGGTTGGGATTATGTTTCCCAAAAGCTTTGCTTGTAGCTTAAGTTTCATAAACCTTGCCCTTGATTGGAAACCTTTGTCATTAAAGAATCAAGAACCAAAAAAACACTTTTGTTTTTCTCAAAGTTTTTAAGTGCGTGGCTAACCTAAATTTTTTTACAAAAGGAGGCATTAATCTCTTTTTATAACAAAGGATGGCAAAACATACTATAAGTAGTTAGGTCAAGTGCAAACTTTTAATGTTTTGGTTTAATTGCACTTTGACCCTAGACTTAATTAAACTATATAGTTAAGTCCTTAAGAGATCAATATCTCTTTAATTTAATCCAAACCCATTTTAGTTCCATAAAGTTACCTATATATGTGTCACCATTAGACCCTTATCATATTGACAATAAATACAAATTAACCCAATTAAGAAAATTTATATTTATAGACTAATATTGGCACCTAGTAATACATCATGGACACCAGACATGCAAGAAGTGTTAATATAGTTTTTACAAGCCCTTCGATGTACAGTATCTTAGTGTAATTTGATCCTTTAATCATATATCCTAGAAAAGACATGAGCATGGGCCAGTGTCTACTCTTAGCCCATTCCATATTAGTCTTGTAGCCCTTACATGTTAACTCCACAATCAACATTGCCTTGGCTAAGGTCTTTGAATTAACATGAGTTAGGTACATGTGAGATATGTCCACTTACATCACCTAGGGTGGTGAATCCTCTTTGAACCACTCACTCATCTTTAGTATGCTTCATATCATACACAAACCACCCTTATTTTGGTATCCATCCATTATGGGCCCGTTTGTGATGATCTCTAAGTATGATAATTCACATGCAAAGTGACCTGGCATCGAAAGTCTAACGATCACTTGCACTACTAACACATGAGAGTATTTTCCATGGACACTTGAGTGAAATACCAAATGGAGCTCTCATGTAGGTCACATTTAGTGAACTTGTTACCATAACAAGCATCTATATGATGTCCCTAAGTATCTTTATACTTTAATTTACAAGACCAATTGCATGCATCATATATAGAAAGGCTTATGTTTGCTAGTATTTATGCACTACAATGCCTTATCTTGACTATATGATGACCAGGAATGGTTTTAGGAAAATAGCTTTGATGTATAAGGATCCCATAATTGTAACTCTTTACAATCTCATTGCAAAGCCATCATGCTTGATAGGCTTTATCTTTATAACAATTATTCAAATGAAATCTTATGGATAGAGAAATAACTCATAAACATTTAAAATAAAATGTCTGAATACATGAAATCACTAATACTAGTTTTTTATAGGCAACAACAATTGGCTTATAGGGCTTACACTAACACGACATTTGTTCCTATGCATGATGTCAAAATTTAGCCTAATTCTACCCCATATGACAGGATATATTCCAAGATCTAAGCACTCTAGATGGGTCATGATCCATTTATTATCCATATACTTTCTTTTGAAGAAAGAAAATGGAAATGATAAGGGAATATGCCAACATAGTGGATGGCTAGATTAATAGAGTTTGCAAGGAATATTTTTGTATCATTAAAATTTAAAAACTTATAAAAGTTCCAGTATTAGGTATACAATTGAGATTAACTCTCTTCTCTTGGTATATGATTCCCAAAAGTTAATGCTTAAATATGTATTGCATATTGTAAGGCCAAATGAAAGAAGTAGTGAAGATACACCATAAATAGTGGCAACCTAGTTGATATTGATCAAAACTTGCCTTCTTGATCAGGTTTTTTAAAACATATTCATAATTTATCCATAAAAATTAGATGTTTATTTTTGCATCCACATACCAATTAAAGATCATTGCTAGCATTCAATGTCGAGCATAGATTATAGTCCTTATTAAATAAATCATTAATCATTGATCATAGAATTTGTTCGATGTTATGGTCACATTATTCCCTAACATAAAAATGTAATAGTATTGAGAATACTAAATGGTCTATAAATAGATTTTGAATCCAATTCCCTTTAAATAAACACATGTTAAATTTAGTTAAAGGCATTTGTGATTCTGTAAGAGTTAAAGATCATAATGATAAATAGTCATGTTGTTCAAAATGTGATTATTAGGAAAATGTTCCAAACTAGAAAGGATTGTATGTTTATACGCTAAAGGTCAAAATAATTTTTTTTTTGTTTATGTTTTCAAAAGGTGTTACATTTGGATCAATACCATACAGGCCACTAATAGATTCCTATAGTTGTTAAAATAATAGTAGAGCCATATGATTAGAATCTCGGTCTCATTCTGATCAAAATAGTTAACTACTTTGATATTTAGATTATCATGAATGCAATTGAAACAATTTTAACAATAATACTAATGCTTTGTTCAAGTTAAGATAATAATTGCTAATCGAAAGAGTTCGGCATTGGATACATTAGCAATTGGCTCAGTGAAAATGGGAGATGTTAGTGTATGCCGAGAGTCGATCAGATTAGATGAGGTATATAGTAGTTAATAATGAAAACCAATCACTTTAATTAGGGATATGAGGTTTTCCATTTTATTAGTGGCATGATTAATAATCATGCAAACACTAATCTGATAAAGCCCACGAAACACAATGGCATTGTAAAGTTAGTAAAGAGTTACAAAAATGATATCCTTATGTATGCAAGCTATGTTTTTGAAAACATTCCTAGTCATCATGCTGTCAAGACAAGGCATAGACAATGCAGACAGAATAGCATATGCTAAGCCACTATGCATTTGATGCATGCAACTCTTTGATCTCATAGAAGTTAAAGTATAAAGATACTTGGCAATAGCATATAGGTGCTTGTTTTATGGAAATATGTTCACTGAACGTGGCCCATATGAAAAAACTCCATTTTGTATAAGTTATTTAAATGTCTATTAAATATGTTCTCATGTGTCAATCATGTTTATTCATCCTTAAACTTGTGGTGCTAAGTCATCTTATATAAGGAGTGTTATGCTTTAGCTCCACCATGAATGGGTCCACAATAGATGTATGCTTATGGTAAGATGGTTTTAGGCATGGCATGAACGATACAAAGGTGGATAAGTGATCTAAAAAAGATTTATTGCTTCAAGTGACATCGAAGACATATCTCATTTATTTTTGGCTTTGGTTAATTTGATAAAGTTATGGCTAATGCATGATGAATTTAGGAGAATTGTTTCTCGAAATTCAAAAGGTTAACCATAAGTTGCAGGAACTAATATGGATTGATGCATGAGTAGACATTACACCAGGCTCATGGTCTTTCCAAGATATTTGGTGAAAAGACCGAAGCACATTGAAAGGTTTCTTAAAGAGGTCATATTAACTTTTCCTACATATCATGTGGCCATAATGCCTTCAAGAGGCCTAGCTAGGTCTATAATATTAATACACTTAATTGGGTAATATATTTATTGCCATTAGATGGAAGCCTAACAGGTCACATATAATAAGATGATCTATTGGATTAAAATTAAGATTTAATTAAGTATAACTTAATTAAATAAAAGGTAGAATAATGAGGACTTAATTGAATAAGTTTAATTAAGAATAATTTAGGACATAAATTAGATTTATGAAATCTATTTAGTGGTGTCTTAATATGGCAATAAAGATAAGAATATCTTATCAAGATAATGTCAATTTGTATATAGGCTTTTAGGGAAAATATTAAATAAAGACAAAAAAAATGTATTTGAAAAATTAAATCATTATTTGATAATTATTTAATTAATTATTTAATACTAATTACATGATGTAAAAATTGTTTTACTTGTATTGAAGAATTTAATTATGAATTAAATTATCAAAAATGTAAATTTACGGGTTGGGCTAAAAGCCCTAATTATCGATTAAAGAGAGTTTAGTTGCGAACTGCTTTAAGTTGGGCTTGCTAATGGGCTTAGCACATGAAATAGCTATCTTTGATATGCTATTGGGCTAAAATATTAATAAGTTACTATTAAGGCCCAATCTTGACAAGCTAACTAAATAGATCTAATTGGGCTCTAAGAAACACTCTAAGTGGCCCCACTTTCTAGGTTTGCTAGTAATGGGATCAAAATTTTCAAGCCTAACCTAGCCTAAGATGTATTTAAATACATTATTAAGGCTCTTTGGCTGATTGATGAGGATAAAAAGGCCCTAGGCTCCAACCCTAGATTTTTATAAGGATGTGTGGTGTAATATTCTTTTTCCCTAAGCTCTCTTTATGCCTTCATGTTTTTCTTGAGTGTTCATGAATCTTTCTTGACACAATAAAGGTGAATAATCATTTTCTAGCATTGAGAGGTTAAAAATTATGAAATTTGCCAAATCTTGAAATCCAAGTTTAATTATGTCGATTTGTATTCTAGTTGATTAGAAAATGTTTTTGATCATAATGAAAGATAAAAAATTACTTTTCTATCCTAAAGGAATCAACCAGAATTAAAAATTACGATATTTGGATAGTTTACTATGATCTACATAAAACAACTACTTTATTATGAATATGTTTTCTTTTTCCTCTTTCCACAACATGTGTAGGAATTGTTCCCAGATCACTTTAGATCTGAACCTGTTGGCCATATAACTTCTAGTTAAGGCTTCAGAAGCCTTCTAACTAGCCCTAGATAACCACTCATAAGGGCACTAATAGGCATCTGTGCGGATCACCATTAAAGGTAAAACACTTAGACTGCTTTTGACCTTAAGAAGAGATCACAGTAATCGACCTGTCATGTATTTATGCAAGGATTGACACACTTAGAGTTACTAGTCTCTAAGCAAGTATAATTTATATTAGATCTATGTTTCAAATTACAATTAGATCACATACACATATCTTTCTAAGATCATGAGAAATTCGAGTGTTTCTTTCTTTAACTTCATTATATATGTTTAATTCTAATTAAGTTTTTATACCTATGTTGATTTGCATGAGCTTGGGATTTTCATTCTACAAAAGTCACTCAAGTGTCTATGAAAGATGTTCTCATGTGCCAATCATACAAAGTAGTGTTAGAGTAAGCCCTACAAGCCAATCAGTATGGCTTATAAGGCATTACAATTTAGTGATTTGATGTAATTAAACATTATATTTATTTAATGTTATAAAGCTATTTCTTTATCCATAAGATTTAATTATATAATTTTTATAAAAATCTTATACAGATAAAGCTTATGAAACACATTGGCCTCACAAGGGGATTATAAAGATTTACAATAATAAGATCCTGATGCATCAAAATCATATATCTAAAAACATTTCTGGTCATCAAATTATCAAGAAAAAGCATTGACAATGCACAAGGACTGGCATAGGTAAGCCTCTATGCGTAAGATGTATGCAACTGATCTCATCAGTTGAAGTATAGAAATACATAGGGATGTCATATAAGTGTTCATTATGGTAACAATTTCACTAAAAATGACCTACTATGAAAGTTCCATTTGGTATTTCATTCAAGTGTCTACGAAAATACTCTTATGTGTCTGTAGTGTAAGTGATCCTAGACTTATGATAGTAAGTCATCTCATATGAAGAGTTTCATTTTTTGACTCCATCATGAATGGGTCCACAATAAATGGATGCCTATGGTAGGGTGCTTTTGGGTATGGCATGATTCATATGGTAGGCAAATGAGTGGTCTAGAGAGGATTCGTCACCCCAAATGATACGAGTAGACATATCTCACATACACTTGGCTTGTGTTACCTTAAAGTCCTTGGCTAAAGCAATATTGATTATGGAGTTGACATATAAGGGTGGCATATTAATATGGAAAGGGCTAAAAGTAAACATTAAACCATGCTATTGCTAATTCTAAGATATATGATGAAAAAATATTTATTACATTGAGAGATTAGACACTGAAGGGCTTATCAAAACCATATTGATACCCCTACATGTTGGATGGTCATGACGCATTGCTAGATGTCAATCTAGGTCTATAAATATAAAATATTCTTGATTAGGCTATTTTTTATTTATTGCTAATATGATGGGGGCATAATAGGTCACATACATAAAGGTGATAGTAGAAATTAAATTAAGATTGGGTTTGCATGTCTAATACAAGTAATGATTACTTATGCCTAATGTGAATAAGTTCAAATAGGCCAAGGGCAAAATTGTATTTATTTTAAAAATTAAAATTTTAAATCCTAGGCTATATTAACCCTTCTTTGTCGTACCTCATAGCTAAATAGTGGCTTTGAAATTTCGACCAAGAAACCTTTAATAAACTAGATTGCGATTTCCTTAGAATCTTTAAGGGAGTTAGAGCAATCTTAGTGTATTTAGAGATAGTTTGATTTCTTCATCTCATTTTCTTTCTTGAATCAAGGTCTTCTAAGTGCTAGGGAAAGTTACTACCATGGCTATCAACAACAAACTTTTTTCCTTATTAAAAGTTTTCTAGGTCATTTATGTGGATAAACATTAAAGACTGGATGCTTGGATAGCTTTGGTTTATAATAATCAGGCTTAGTGTTTTCGTGTATTTGGGTCATGGAATTTCTGAAAAACTTCTCAGGATGGAGGTATGTTTAAATCTTTAATAAATATTTAGGTACCTAGATCTTAAAGATTAGTTAAGATCATGCAAGATTGTCTTATTTAGGATGTCTTGGATTATCTTTATTATTAAGTTTCCACTGCCATGTCTATAAAATATTTTATAAATTTTTGTAATCTGGTTATTTGTTGCCCAGAGACATCCTACAGTTAGTACTTAGACTTCTGATAATAGGTCATCTTATAGAAAGAGTATAATACTTAGAGATCATCATAAACAAGTCCACAATGGACGAATACCAAAATAAGGGTGTTTATGGGTATGATATTAAACATATTATAGATGAATAAGTGATGCAGAGAGGATTCAC
>JAQSVH010036947.1:0-10214 GCA_029448705.1 Adansonia digitata | reverse complement strand
ATATTAAATACAAATTATTTTTAAAAATTAAAAATAATGTATATTATATATATTACATAACACATATATAATATAATATATAATGTATATTTTATATAATATATAATTATATATTATATAAAATGTGTATTATATATTTTATATATTAAAAATATTATTTTAAAATAATAAAAATTAAAAAATATTTCATATTAAATTTCAAATTATTTTTTTTAAAATTAAAATAATATATAGTATATATTATATATAAAGTAAAACAATATATAATACATAAATCATATATAATAAATAAACAGTACCGATAAGTAAATACTAATTATGCATGTTACCAACACTTATGAGATGAAAATCGTATATAATGTACAGATGACTGTAAGTGAATGTACATATGAAAAAAATGTTTGTATCCTAAACTTTATTAGATAAACAAATAGTTATAACTGAATATACAAATGATCATAATTAAATGTATATATAATCAAAATTGATTATATCTTAAACCATATGACCTTAAACCACATCAGATAACTAAATACTGCTTGTTCACATTACCAATATTGATGAGATAATAATCAGGTGTAATGTACATATGACCATAACTGAATGTACAAGTGATCATAATTGAAAGTACAAGTAACCTAACTAAATGTACAAGTGCCCACAACTGAATGTGCAGATGCTCATAACTGAATGTATAGATGACCAAAACTGATATATTTAATTCTAATATATAAAATATTTAGTTTCAATATATATATATAAAATAATAGTACAGCTAACCATATTAAATGTGTAATTGACAACAAATAAATGTACAGCTAACCATACTGAATGTCCATATGTCACAAACTAGATGTAAGAATGTACAGAGGACCATAAATAAATGTACAGCTAACAGAATGTTCAAAATATAAGAATGTATGGCTAACATAAACAGAATGTATAGTCAACTGTATGGCCATTAACTATATGAAAATGTCTGATAGCAATTAACTGTATTAGTAAGACATTAAATATGACAATGACGTAAAATGTACATATAATAATAAGCTAATGTATATTTAACCATAACTCACATTTGGTGGTATGAGCATAATGAAATGCGCTTATGCATTATATGCATGTAGGAACTGTATATACCTTAAATAAATATACAGGTGCCTATAAACAAATGTGTGGCTTACCATAACTGAATATACATATGAATATAACTAAATGTACAGATAAATATAACTAAATGTATAAAAAACCATAAATGAAAGTATAGGTATCCTAAACTGAATGTATACTAAACCATATTGTTATTAACCATATGAAAATATCATATAGTAATTGACAACATCAATTAGACATCAGATATGTCAATCATGTAATATGTATATATGATAATAAGTTAATGTTTGACCATAACTCACATTTTGATGATATGAGCATAACGAAATGCATTTACACGTTAAATGCATGTAGGAAACATTACATCTCAACTGCATATACCCCTAACTAAATGTATGGGTGATCAGAAATAAATGTACACATAACCATAACAAAATGTACAGATAAGTATAACTAAATATATAGATAACTGAAAATAAATGTAAAGATAAGTAAAAATGAATGTATAGATAACAAAACCCGAATGTGCCCTATACTGTATAACCCTTAACCATATGAAAACGTCAAATAGCAATTGTGGACATTAGTTAGATGAATGATATCACAATGACGTAAGATGTACACATGATAATAGGTTAATATACATCAAATCATAACTAAATTTCCCTATAAGCATAATGGAATGTATTGATATGGAAAATGCATGTGGAAAACATTAAAATTAAAATATATATACTCATAGGTAAATATAAAGGTGACCATATATGAATATGCGGATCACCATAACTAAATGTACAAATAAATATTACTAAATGTATAGATGACTATAAGTAAATATAGGGATCACCAAAAATGAATGTACAAATAATAAAACTTGAATTTACCTTAAACCATGTAAGCTTTATCCGTATGAAAATGTCAAATAGCAATTATGTACATCAGTTAGACTAATGATCTGATAATTACGTAAAATGTACATATGATAACAAGTTAATGTATGTTGGATCATAACTAAACTTCCCAATGAGCATAACATAATGCACTTACATGGAAGATACATGTAGGAAATGTTAAAACTCCAATGCATATATCTATAAGTAAATGTATAGGTAACGACAAATGAATGTATAGGTCACCATAATTGAATATACAAATGAATAAAACTAAATATATAGATGACTACAACAAAATATACAGAAGACCATAATTTGAAATTTAATATAAAATATTTTTAAATTTTTATTATTTTTTAAATTATATATAATATATTTTATACAATATGCATTATATATTATGATATGATATATAATATATATTATATATAAATTATATATATTAAAAATACTATTTAAAAACATTAAAGAATTTTTAATCATTTATTATTCTTAAATAATATTTTAAATATATATAATAGATATAATTATATATATTATACATAATATGTAAGGGAACCGACCCCCACATATATCATATGTTATATATTATATATAACATTATATATGATATATATTAATATGTAATTGAATATAAAATATTTTTTAATTTTTTATTATTTTAAAATACTATTTTTAATATATATAATTTGTTATATATTACATATAATATATATAATATGTGAGGAGGTTGATTCTTTTAAAAAAAACCGACCCCCCACATATATATTATATATTATTTATATATATAACAAATTATATATAATATATATTAATTTAAAATTTAATATAAATATTTTTTATCTTTATTATCTTTTAACTAGTAATTTAGAATTTAACCTCCACTAAATGTCAAAAATGAATTGTATCAAGTGTTAAAAGGAATTAAAAGCAGAAAGATGATTATTAATAATTTTGATAATTATTATTTTTTAAAATAATTTTTTTATTTTATTTTTCAATAATTATCAGTCTATTTTTTTTTAATTTTTCCTGAAAAATATTTACAATCAAGTTCCTCTGGAAACGCGACTGCAAAATGATAGGACCCCATGGAATTAAGTTGACTTAGTAATTTGTTGTTTAGTTTTATGTTATAATTTAAATAAAAATTATATATATTTTTGAATAAATTAATAATTTATATTATATAAAATTTAATATATTTTAGTATTATATTTATATTAAATTTTATATATTATATTTTATATTATATTTTAATTATTTCTTTCGTGCTTAAATTTTCACATTTATTGCTAAGGCTGCGGCAGTCATCGTAGAAATGCAGTTATTGGTAATTTTTAATGGTCTTTTCTGTTTGACACTTCCAAATTAAGTCACTATATATGTATATATATTCATAATTCTTATAAGAAAATAATCAGAGAAGAACGTAACAAGAAAGGGAAAAAAAAATGCACGCTCATCTTTCCCAGGATACTCCGGTTGGTGTTCCGGCCGCTGTCGTGTGGGATTTATACGGTGGTGTCAAAATAGGAAAGCTCGTCGATAAATTACTTCCCAACGTTATTGGAAAGGTAGAAATCGTAGAAGGTGATGGAGGCGTTGGAACCATTGTCAAACTCACATTTCCACCAGGTAACATAATAATAGAATTTATTATTATTATTATTTACTCATTACTTAGTCATTAATCTTGAACTATGACTTAGAATTTCTGAAACTAATTGTTTCCCTACTATTAAAATCCTTGTAGGAGGTCCTATGAATGGTGATATGATTGAAATATTCACAAAGGTTGATAACGAAAATCGAGTTAAAGAAGCCGAAGTCATTCAAGGAGGGTATAAAGCTCTTGGATTCGATGTTTTTCGTTTTCGGCTGGAAATCCTGGAGAAGGGTTCGGAATCAAGTATCATCAGATCATCGATAGTGTATGAAATAGATGACAAGCTTGAAGAAGTTGCTTCCCGTTATGTGAGCATTAAGCCGCTGAAATTAATTGCAGAAACTTGCGGGAAACATCTGACTGAAATGATCAAAACGACCCATCACAAGCTATCACTCCTGTAATTTCCAACTACGATTTTGCATTTTGTTTGGTTGCTAAATTCTCATGTAAAACTTTTCAACTATAACAAATAAGGAATTAATAATGAAAATGTTCCTTTTTGTTGTTGTATGAATATGGTGCAATATGTATGATGCTCCTTTTCTTGTTTAATAATTAAGATGTGCTTCGTTGTAATGTTTATCAAATGAATTGATGGGCTTTATTGCTTTTTGTTGATTGGTTTTTATTAGCTAAATTCCATATTTCCTGATCCTATATTAACAGTTTAATTTGGAAAATTTTATCAATTTTTACCTGATAGAACTAGATTAAGTTAACAATTATGTATGAGAATGGAGCAATTTATATTGATTTAAATTAATTAGTTTTATATTTTTTATAACCAAAAATGATTGAATTTAAAAATATAATCAAATTATCATACATGTTAAAATTTCAAATCAAATCAATTTGATATTTATATCAAATCGATTAACAATATTTTTTTATTATATATTTAATTATTAAAATAATTTTACTTAAAAATAATTAAATATTTTTATTTTAATAAAAACGTAACATATATGTAATCTATATGAATTCTGTCGAATTTTGTTTTACACTTATATGTTTAAAATTGTCAACGCTGGCAAGAGCTCTATGGGCCCACGTCATGTGGTACTTTCGTTCATTAGCGCATATATATCGCATGGGTTCAAAGAAATCTTGCAATGTTGACCTGACAATTAAATATATATATATATATATATATTATGTTTATATGTTTATTTGCTAATGAATCAAAGCAAAATATAATTGGGTTATCAAACAGGTGGCAAGTATTAAAAACCAATTCCCTTCCATAGGTTACTCAAGAATACCTAAAAAAATGAAATTTGCATTTTAAAATTAGTATAATTCGTGTAATAATATTTATTATTATTTTTTAAATTTATATATATATATTAAATATTTATTTAATAATAAATTTGAAATACATATAAATATTTGCATATAGCTTTTTGAAGGAACAGGAACAAGATATTTTTGCCAATCGAAACAAATAAAGAGATAATGGATCATCTTATCTTAATACATTTTTTGGGAATAATATATTCAGATGGTTTACAATTAATTAAGATGTAATAACTAACTAATGAAACACAAACCATAATCAGCTTCATTCAACGAGTGCTAAGTCCTGAGAATTCAAGAACCTTTTCTAGAAAAGTCAAACTGATTTGGTCATATGCCTTGTTCAAGTCCATCTTAAGGGCTTCCAATGCCTATTTACCCTTAATCTTTCTGTGAATGAGATGAAGTATTTTAGCTCCTAGAGCAAAATTGCCTTAGCCTTTTTGATCTCTTCCTTAGCGATGGGTGTATTGAGTTTGACATTTTGACATCAAGAGCTTTACCATGCTTAAGTCCAGTAATCAGTGTAGATACCTAATTTTATTCCGATCACCTTTTAAGCATCCATTAGAGCCTTCTTTTAAGCATTCTTTAGAATCTTCGAGATCACATTTTAAACATCCAACTATTTTTACTTGGCTTTTTATACTTAAAGTTTTAGCATGGAATTTTCAAATCAAATTTTGATAGAGGAATTCTTTTAATTAGGTTTTCTTTTCACGTAGCATTTTTTTAATGGATTAAAATCAATATTGTATTTTCAACTAATGGTGGGTGTCGAATCCAACAAAAATAATTTCTCTATTCTAATAAGATTTTTGTATATAGAGATAAGTAGGATCATCTTCATAGGAATTGGTAAGATCTGATTTCCTTACAAATCAATAAAATAAAATAGGAATTTTATAAAGTCAACTAAAAATAAATGAAATAAAAAAACCAAAGATAGATTAAGAATGCAGGACAAATTAAACTGAAATAAACGTCAATATCACACAAACACTAGCCAAAGATTTAATTGCAAGTTTTATTCTCACAACTGATCACAGATGCAAAGATATATTCATTATTTTAGAATAAATTGGTTATTGGTGTTGGTACGACCTAACTCCCTACCCCTCCTTAGTTATTCGATAATTAAGGCATGATCATTAATTATTTCCCTTCTTGATTAGATAAACCTAGATACGATCTTAGTGTTTCAATGTACCAATAGCATTAATAATGAGAAGGGGATCACCAATTCTAATAAATAAACTCACGAGCAGGTTTATTCAGATTAGATTGTAAATTCTTCCTAATCGAGTTAGTTGCTATTTTTATTAGAATAATCAAATAATTACGGATTTGATTTTCTAACTAGCCATATATTATCATATTAAGCAAATGCGGCACCAAACATTCAATCAAAATGACAATCATGCTTATTAAGCATAGAAGAAAAGACAAATATTCAAGAACAATGAATAATATAGACACAAATTAGGTCTCATAGTCATAGAAAATCTAACTTTGATATAAAACCCTTCACTAGTTGAAAAGAATTTAGCCACACATTGTCTTCCTGTTCCTTTATTCTAAAAAAAAAAAAATTCTCTTTTAAAAGAAGAGTCAAAACCTCTAATTCTTTCCCCTCTTTCCTCTATATATCCATTACAATTTTCCCAAATTCATCTAAATTCCGGTAGGCTCCAAATTCTCCTCAATTAGAATTCTAAACAAACCAAAAATTTAATTTAAGCTGTCTACTTGTAGAATGTGCCCATGTAGCATCCATAATAGCTCTTTCTTTTCTCTTCGTAAGTTGCTTCAATTAACTCTTTTAAGCCATTTTTCTTGCTCCCAATTTTTATAAGTTATAGCTCAAAAACTACAAAAAGATAAGAATTTAACAATTAAAATCTTTCATTATCAAATTCCCCCACACTTGTCCTTTTGCTCATCCTCAAGCAACTACACAACTAAGTAATCCAACCACCAAACAAAAAAACTTCTCATCCATTATTTCAAATGAGATCAAAAGACTATACACACCTCAAAACGCGACTAGTCAAGAATCAAGCAACATCATATCTTATAACTAAACTTCACAAGAAACTATGAACGAAAATTAACAATGAAAGTTTCATTCCAAAGTAAGTGCAAAAACCCTGATGAACTCCTTCACGATTATCACTCTATTCACTCATGTGTTTTAGGATTTAAATGTTTCTCTCAATTTCTTCTCATGCAAATGCACTAGCATATGCTTGCTAATATACCAAATCGCCACCACCTAGATTATATAATGCATGAATCAAAAGGTCTTTAACTTTTTGGTTGTAATAGGGCTAACGTCAAAGGTGAGAAATTTTATTTTATTTTTGGATAATGAGGTTAAAATCTAAGAAATTAGTAGAGCATTCAAACATTGTAGTGAGTAAATAAAAAAATAAACTCATAATTCATTCCACAATTCTTAAACACTCAACATTCTCTCTAATCATTCCATCACTAGATCAAGAACATAGACTAATAATATTATTCCACATAAATGCTTTGTTTTTGTTTTTTTTTAAGTAATGCCATCTTTCAATCATTAATAATTTCTATAACAATGCCCCTATACATACCCCCTACACTTAATTCACATCATTCTTCCTTAAAAAAAAAAAAACTTCTTTTTAGTTTTAGTTCAAATGCCCTACTAACTCTTAGAATTAGGTGAGTATATTCAATTTAAGGCTCTGGCCTTCTAATGTGGTTTTTTTAAGAAAAAAAAATGACATTAAGGCTCAAAGGGCTTACAAGGGATATTAATTGGGTTGGTTTTTTAGGCTCAAGCTGCATAAAAGAAGGCCTTTATTTCACACATGCATATTTCAATGTGATCTTGAAACGGTTCAAAGCAAGTTCTAGAGATACATTCATATAGAAAAATATCAAACAGCAAAGAAAACACCAATTTACATGAATGGTTCAATCTCTTTTTGGCTCAAAAGCTCACAGGTTGAATTAATTCATCAAGAATTAACACACTTTTTTAGCCCAACTTTCAAGATCAATTTAAGTTCTTATCTCTTATTGATTCAACTACTCGATATATTTCACTATTCATGCTCAACTAGTCCAATCTTAAAGCATGTTCATCATTCAATCCATTTGAAACTCATTAAATGACAAAATTTTTCTCAATTGTCATGACTCTAAAACACATGCAAACATATCACACATTTCTAAAACCTAAACAATTTAAAAACATATAAATCACATGCAAAAAGAGAAATTTAATTTCCTATCCTAGAAACTACCCCACACTTAAATCAAACATTGTCCTCAATGTTTTGACAAAAGAGCAAAGAGTAAAAAAATATTATTTATTTATTTATTTTTAACTAATAAAGAAAAAGAGAGATACTCCCTGACTGTATAGTTGTGTTGGCTCATGGACTTGGTGGGTAAGGAGGCTCGAATCCCACGTGCTCAAAATAGGAATTCAAATTGAACTCCACCCTCACGATCCTTCTCTCAATCTTTTGAACCATAGATGATAAGGTTTTTGAATCCCTTCTATTTGTCTCTGGTACTGTTTCATTCTCGGAATCACTTGATATGTTTGTTCTTTGTCTCTTGCTTGATTTACTTATTGCTCTTGGAGGATAAAAACTCCATTGTCCATGTTTTTGTTCAACCAATCCTATGCATTTTAGACAACCTAAATCTAAGGGTTCCATTTTACTCACCTTATGCAACTTATGCTTGTTTAAGTTTAGCACATGCAAGTTAATGGTTATTACAGTCATCATGGAGCCTAAAATCAATGGTCTTTTCTTATTTAAAATTGCCTGGAATTGTGTTGCTAACTAAGCACCCAGATTTACTTAATTCCTTTTTTCATACACCACAAAAAATAAAATTTAGCTTTCGTCAATACACCAGAAGTGTCTTTTCGATTAGAGAAGTTATAGGCTAGAAATATTTGGATGTATTTCAAAATAGGGTCACAAAGGTAAAAACTCTTAGAGTGATTCAGATTATAAGGAAAATTATCTGTCGCCATTTCATGCTAATAGGTTTGATAATAATCAAAATCACTTATGTAATCATAAACGAAGTTCTTATATTCACTTGTTTCATCATATTCCTTATCTACAACTCCTAAAGCCATGTTAAACTCTATTAACAACATTGTGAATGACTTTCCTACAAGATGAAATTTAATTACATTTGGTGTATCAAAAGTGAGAATTTTAGGTCTGTTGAATTTAAATGTGGCATAGAATTCTAGCGTGAGTTCAATAAATGTTAGGCAATCAATTTTAGTTAATTCATACCATCCAATGCTATCAAACATGTCATTCATTTCCTCTTTAATGCCTAATGTTTCAAGAGTCGGATAATGAATGAACTCACATGGACCAATCTTTCGATTTTTCAACCCATCATACCTTCGTTGCACTTCCTGTGTTTTCAACGTAATTCCTTTATCAATAGACTCCTCAGATGGTGGTAGGATACTTTTCTTTTTTTTCTATTCTTGATCGTTTGTGACTCAAACCTAGTGGTGGTTGGGGTTTTTTGCTTTTTTTTTCTCATACCTAAACTCTGGCTGAGACGATCGACAACTGAGGGGTGTGAATTGGTGTCTGGGTGGCGATGGAGATGAAAGAGGTAGATGGTGGATAAGGAGATAAAGGCAATGGTGGAAAAAATGGTTTATTTAGTGGAAAAAAGAAAGGCGCAAAGGTTTTGATCTTTTTTTTTGAATGAGAGAAATTCTTTTAAAAAAACAATAAGCAATCAAAAACTCTTATTTTATGAGGCGTGGGCGTGCTCTATCTAAGATTTGCTACTGCATAAAAAACTTTATTTTGGATGTGCCCACGCTCTATGAAAAGAGAGTTTCTAATTTAAAAGAATTAAAAATTAAAAATTTGACTTCTACTGCTAAAATCAATGTTAAAAAAAAAACAAAGCTAAAACCAATATAAATTAGGTTGCCTCCCAATTAGCACCTTTCTTTTATATCTTTGGCTAGACATACCTGTGCTTCAATCTTTATAGTCTGGTTGTTCTAAGGTGATTCTTCCACTTTAAATGCTTGGAAACCTTCATAAAAAGGCTTGAGACGATGTCCATTCACCTTAAAAATCTTGCTAGTATCCGAACTTTTGATTTTAACTGCACCATGAGGAAACACATTAGTTACAATAAATGGACCAATCCATCGAGAATGTAACTTACTAGGAAAGAGTTTAAGT
>JAQSVH010036926.1:0-10219 GCA_029448705.1 Adansonia digitata | reverse complement strand
GATTCTCAGTGCACCCAAGACATGGATTGAGGGTCACATCACAAAAAAAGGAAGCGACGAGTGCATTTCATGGGCTAGTTTGAAGGAGGCAATGGCAAATACTGTCGATGTTTAGAAAATGCAAGATATATTCGCTTTGGCCATAAATGGCCTAGTCATTTTCCCTAAGATGCTAGGTTATGTCGAAGCAGCGGTGGTGGATTTTGTTTCTTGATTATGTTGCAAGATTAACTCGGCACCTACTATCATTGCTGAAACTATTCGAGCCCTTAATTTTTGCAAGAAAATAGGGACAGGACGTTTCATTGGTTGTGCACATATGCTTCATATGTGGCTTGTTAGCCACTTTTACCCGAAAAAAAAAAAGAGGCCATACAATTTCTTCCTTGACGTTAGTCCTATCTCTAAAGTGCTTAAAAAGGAATAGCTTCACAAAAAGTCTGAGGAATGATGGATCCAAAAATTTTAGAATCTCAACAAGGATAAAGTGACATGAAAGGCTGCTTGGTTCTTGCCACAAACCATCATGTACAGATATAGGGATTACAAGTGTGTGCCACTTATTGGGTTATAGGGAAGTACCAGCTGCACACCTATTCTAGTTATTCGATAATTTTTGTGTTGGCAATTTATCCATTTTGTTCAAGACCTAGAGGCATGCGACATTGAATATGGTGGGCTAGATTATAAGTCAAAAATTCAGTTAACCTTCCATGCTTGGAGACAAAGTCATTGCATGGAAAGACACTGGAGAGGAAGTAGTGTGACTCCAAGGTATAATGAATGGAAGATATGTCACATCAATAATACCTTTCCTCCATCCACTATTGTATCTATAGATGAAGAATTCCCTTCTGAAATTAAACTACTTAGATAGGAATTCATACAAGAAAAAACAACCTTACCGAGGAAATTGCTCGCCTAAAGGACAAAAAGAGTCAATTGGAGATGGACCTTTATCTACGTGAAGGTAAGGTAAAACAAGCTAATAAGGAGAAGAATCATCTCAAAGAAGATCTCGAGAGTTTAAGGAAATACTATATGGTCATCAGTAAAGCAAACAAATCATGACACAAGGTAAGTCTTTAATCAAGTGGAGAATAGAAATTGCCACCCTAAAAAATAAACTACATCAATGGAAAAAAAGCTGCTAAAGATAGTAAAGAGAAGCTTGTCAAAGCTCGAACCCTTGAATCAACTTATCAAAAGAGAAATGTATGGTTAAAAGCTCAAGTTTGAGATTTGAAAACGAATCAGTTTGAGAACAAAACATTAACAGTCAGGGTTCAAGGCTTAGAGCAATCTTTACAAGCTCGCCAAAACCAGGTGGATGAATTAGTACAAGCCTCAAAATGGCAAAAGCAAGAATGGCAACAAATAGTTGATCAGGCATGCCAAAATTATCAGACTCATCATCACCATCTTATTGAACACATTGAAGTAGCTCAGTTAGAGGCTGAATATATAATGGACATGGCTCAATCTCTAGCATGTAGCATCTTACCTATTGGAGCTCACAAGCAAGAAAGGTAGTATTTCTTGGACCATGTAATCAAGCAATGTTATTGTGTCAGACATTTTTAAATGTAACCATATGTATTTAAGACATTGATTGCTTTAATGAAAGAAGCTATTAGTGGAGTTGGTTGCTAATCTAATTGTCCCTCTTGCATTTGCATCAATAACAATTACTCTTTTTCTGCTTTGCATCAGTAACATAATTTTTTTCTACTTTGCATCAATAACATAATTCTTTTTTTGCTTCATGAATTCACATCCATCTTCATGTGATGTCATGACACATTCTAAAGGTCTAATCCATCAATAATCTAAAGTGAAGGTGTCCTGAAGAATCTTTAGCTCGCCATCGCTACAACACTCATACCCATCGTAAAGCCATGAAGAATGATCATCAGTCCCCCATTGAGCCACTAGAACTCATGTACAGAGAATCTCAAGAATAATCAGCTCGTAGGAATAAAGAACTTCAATGTCAAATTATAGAATTGACAAAACTATTGTCCAAAGCTTTAAAGAATAAAGGATAAACGAGTACGATCGATGCCGGTAAAGAATCGACCAATCTCAAGAGTAATTTGAATGGTGGTACTGAGGCTACAAATGTGCATAAAGCAGCTTTTGCATGAATAGCATCCTCCGGCAGCACAAATTCCATCTACTCAACCATTCATTTATCTCAATCCTTTAACAGCACCACATTTAGTTCAAGGCTCTTTGCCCGCTATATCTATAGTACCAGATCTTGATGAACAAGTAGAACAAGAAAGGGCAAAAAGGTCTTTGAAAAATGATGAAGACTTAAACAAATACCAATATTTAGAGAAACGACTTCGAGTTATTGAGGAAAGTGATAAATTTGGAATTATAGACACAAAGGCTCAAGGACTGGCCTTGAGTCTCGTCATTCTGCATAAATTCAAGGTGCTAGAGTTTGAAAAATATAATGGGATCATAGATCCTATTGCCCACCTCTGGATGTATTCTTGTAAGATGACAAGGTATGAGGAAAATAAAAAATTGCTAGTCCACTACTTCCAAGACAGTTTAACTTGGGTAGCTCTCCGATAGTACATAGGGCTAGACCCTATAAGAATTTAAACATGGACAGATCTGGCTTGTGCATTCCTTGACCAATATAAACACATATCTAGCTAGGCCCCAAATCACCTCTCCCTTATGAACATGAAGAAGAAAGCCTCTAAGAGTTTTTGGAAATATGCCTAAAGATGGAGGGAGGAGGTAGCTCAAGTTCAGCCTTTATTAACTAAAAGAGAAATGACAGTTATGCTTGTCGGCACTTTGAAAGCTTCTTACTATGATAAGTTGGTGGGAAATGCCACAAAGAATTTTGCTGATATGGTCATATTAGTGGAGATGATTGATAATGCCATCAAAAATGGTAAATATCTATGGGAGAATCATCTGGGTCAACTAAGAAACCAACAGGTAAAGGAAAGAAAAAAGAAGTAAATGCTGTCAGTCGTAGCACCGTAAAGTTCCTTTAAAATCTAGGCTCAACTCAAGGGGTATATGCCCCAAGTATGTTGCAGCTGGGTTTTAGCCCCTACCAAATGACACCAATAGTTCACTCTACTAGGATTGCTCCAACAGTCACCCTCACACCAAATCCTATTCAAAATACTCCTCAAGCATGCAACCTTACAGCACGAACAATGCTAGAGCCCTAAGTAATCATCAAGCACCCTGAGAAAAGAAACATTTTGACACTTTACCATACTTATATAAAGAGATCTATAATTGCCTATTAGCCGACCGATTGGTTGCCTTAGTATTCTTAGACCTGAAATCTCTACCAGACCCTAACTGGTATGATGTGAATGCTTATTGTGAATACCATGCTAGAGCTTAGGGACACTTAATTGAGAATTATACCTTTTCAAGAGAAAAGTGTAAGGCCTCCTAGAAAGAGGCATAATCAAAATAGAGCAAGGGCCTAAAACAAATATTGGGGCCAACCTGCTCTCTAATCACACTGAACTAAGCGTAAATGCCGTGATTGATAGGGAAGGCTATTGGATCAAAAGGGATGTCAGAGAGGTCAAGATGCCAATGAGTAAAGTGTAGCAAGCATTCAGGAAGGCTGGGATAGTCAGCCTAAGAAAGGAATTCACAGAGTTTTTTAACTGCTACTATGCTCAAGAGCACGATTTACAGTAATGTTCATTGTTTCTGAAAATAGTCCAAAGAATGATGGATGATCCAAGATGGAATTCTATGAGAAATGTCATGAACCGACTTATCTATCTGTTAATGTCATCAAAAAGGAGAAAGCAAATGGTGATGACGTCCTGATTTATTTTTCTCTTATAAATATGGAAAGGCAGCCAAATGAAAGCTTTAGGTATTATGCTTCTAGGTGAATGGAAAAGGCTACCCAAATTTAACCACTATTGACAGAGAAATTAATGATCGTCAGGTTCATTGGTACACTATAATCACTGTACTATGAAGAAGTAACAAAAAGAACCCCTAAAATCTTTACGGATGTCGTCATACTTTATGGGATGATGGATGAGGCTTTAAAAAGAGAATCAAATAGAGGCAAAAGGAAAGGAAAAGCCAAAACAACATGACAATCAAAGTTTGACAAATGAGCTAGTTCATCTCAAACCCGTGTAGATGCAGACCTAGAAAGGTTCATTGCAAGCAAGATTTTGAGATCGTGAAAAATATGGAAGAGTTCAGAATGCCAATGAGCGCAGTTTAGTAGATTCTGGTAAAGGCCAAGTTAGTTAATAGGGTCAAAAAGAAAGAGGAAAGAGTTGGCAACTTTTGCAATTTTCATGCCGTACATGGTCATACCCATCAGATGTGTAAAGAGTTTCGTACCATGGTCTAAAAAATAATGAAGGAAGGCAGCATTAATTTTTATAATGAAAAGTAGACTCTGACTATTCAACCTATAGATGCACTTTCATCTGTCAACACCATAGAAGGGGATGAGGATAATCCATCCTATGGCATCGAAAGACCACTGATCTTGTATGATAATCGATCGCATCCTCGAGCTACTCCAGCCCTATCGGCACCAAGGATGGTCATTCCATTGCCATCTCTATTCCCTTATGAAGACAACAAGGCTGTTCCCTAAAACTATGTGAGGAAAACCTTGATTATCAAAGAATCTAGTCAACTAGCCTCAAATATTAATCATTCAGGGGTAAACCACTTGACATGGAGTGGTAGGTGTTATATGCCATCAGCCTTAAAAGATGAAGCTCAGCAAGAAGATACTAGCTAGAATCTTCAAACACTAAAGTTTGCAATTAAAGGGTTAGATTCAAAAGTTACCAAAGAACCGATAAGTGAGAAAGAAGCATTAGAGTTTCTTAAGTTCATCAAACATAGTGAATACAGTATCATGGATCAGCTAAATAAGCAACCTGCCAAAATATTTGTGTTGTCACTTTTGATAAACTCTAGAGCTTATAGAAATGCACTTTTGAAAGTTTTGAATGAGGTCTATATCTCTCTCGACATTTTTATAGGCCAGTTAGATCATCTAGTCAACAATACCATGGCTGACAATTACATATCCTTTAGCGATGATGAGATTCCATATGGAGGAAAAACAAATCGTAAAGCCCTTCACATCACCATACTGCAAAGGGAGCATATTGCCTAGGGTGCTTATTGATAATGGGTCAACTTTGAATGTAATACCTTTGTTATGCCTGAATAAACTCCTATTGATGCGTTTTACATTCAAAATAGTCATACAATCATGCGGGCATTTGATGAAACCTGTTGAAGTGTTGTGGGGAACATCACTATCCCACTCTAAATAGGCCTATGTACTTATGAGGTTGACTTTTATGTGATGGACATTGCTCCATCATATAATTGCCTTTTGGGAAGGCCATGGATCCATTTTGTGGGAGTAATTTCATCGTCTTTGCACTAAAAATTAAAGTTTATAATTGGAAACAAATTTATCAGTATTGGTGGAAAAGAAGATATCATTGCTACTACCTTGATCGATACCCCATATGTTAAACCTGATGAGGGCATTTCAGAACCCTCTTTTCGATCATTTGAGTTCATCAATCCCACCTAGGTTAAGGAAGGATTGCCTATGATTAAGCCTCATCTATCAGGAAGCACGCAAATAGGCTTAAAACTAATAGTCAGTAAAAGTGCTTGAGCTGAAAAAGGGCTTGGAAAATGCCTCTAAAGAGTTGCTAAAGCTTTAAAGGTAACCTATTAGACTGACAACAAAGGAGTGGGGTTTAAACTCAATGCACTGCAAAAAAAGAAGCAGTCCCAGAAGAATCAGGAGAAAAAAATAGCACGTCTATTAGGACAAGACATAGGATATGAAGCTATGGCATTTTCACCATTGCATAAGAACTTTCACTCAAGTGGACATGTTAACACTAGCTTGACAAATGTCATGCTTGTGTTAAGGAAAACTTTTGAGGATTTCTTTATTAATGCAATTTAAGAGCCATCAGCAATGGGTGGAGAGACTGACTTATGCCCTCTAGAGTTTATTCCAAGTGTCTGGACTGAGACAGAAATCCTTGTATTGTTCCAAACTCTTTCAAAGTAATGCCATGAACCAAACCCACATGCTTTCAACTAAGAGCATTATGGGATCTTTTGTATGGGCACCTTTTATTAAGTATTATCAATGAAAATGATAGAGCATTATGCATTTCATTCATTGTGTTCATTTTCACCTCCATCTGCATATCTTTTGCCTATATTGTTCTTTTTCATATTTTTAAGTATTCGGATAAAGATGACATGAATATCCATAGTGAGACTTAGGAAATTGACTTTGTGCAAGCAATCTAGCTAGTGGGTTAAGTATGAAGAAGATTTTGAGGAGGACCTTATACCCCAGACTGCTCAGTCTAATTGAATAAGAAGAAAAATAAATTTTACCTCATAAAAAGCCCACTGAAACCATAAACCTTAGGAACAAAGAAGATCGAAAGAAAGTCAAAATTAGAACCTCTATAAAACCATCAATCTGAAACCAACTGATAAGCTTTCTCCAAGAGTTCTGAGATATGTTTGCCTGGTCTTACCATGATATGCTTGGGTTGAATACCGATATCGTAGTCCATAAACTTCCTCTTATACCTGAGTGCAAACCTATATAGCAAAAACTTAGGAGGATAAAACCCGAGATGCTGCTAAAGATCAAAGAAGAAGTCAAAAAACAATTTGAAGCAAGATTTCTCAAAGTCACCAAATACCCTGAGTGGGTGGCCAATATAGTCACAGTCTCTAAGACGGATGGTAAGGTGTGAATGTGTATGGATTATAAGGACTTGGATTGAGCTAGTCCAAAAGATAACTTTCTTTTACCCCATATTGATACCCTAGTGAACAACATCGCCAAAAACACACTTGTTTCTTTCATGGATGGATTTCCAAGATACAACCAAATCAAAATGGCGATCAAAGACATGGAAAAGGCCATTTTCATGACCATGTAGGGAACTTTTTGCTATAAAGTGATGCCTTTCAGGCTTAAAAACTCTGGGGTAACTTATCAAAGGGCAATGGTGACATTGTTTCATGACTTTATGCATAAAGAGATCAAAGTTTATGTGGATGACATGATCGCCAAGTCACTTAGAGAGAATAAACATGTAGCCGATATGCGAAAGCTTTTCAAACGCCTTCACAAATATTAGCTCAAGTTAAACCCTGCCAAATGCATATTTGGTGTCACATCCGGCAAGTTATTAGGCTTCATTTTGAGTGAAAAAGGAATAGAAGTGGACCTCGATAAGGTTAGGGCCATTTAAAGCCTTCCACCACCTCAAACCTTAAAAGAGGTAAGAAGTTTTTTTAGGAAGATTGAACTATATAGCTTGATTTACATCTCAATTGATCGACAAATGTGACTCAATCTTTTAGCTACTTCATAAACAAAATCTTAAAGAATGGAACGGAGAATGTCAATAAGCCTTCGATAAAGTAAAGCAATACCTTTCAAACCCTCTAGTGCTTGTGCCTTTAATCCCTAGTAGACCTTTAATTTTATATCTATCAGTTTTTTATAGTTCGATGGGCTTGTATTAGGCTAACATGAAGATTCGGGAAAGAAATAACAAGCTATCTATTATTTAAGCAAGAAGTTCATAGAATATGAAAATAACTACTCGATAGAAGAAAAGCTATGTTTCGCTCTAGTTTGGACAGTCAAAAAGTTAAGACAATATATTTTATACCACACCATGTTCTTGATCACCAAACTAGATCCCGTCAAATACTTATGTAAAGCCTTTGCATTGTTTGGAAGATTGGCTAGGTGGCAAGTCTTACTTTCTGAATATGATATTATATATATATGAATCAAAGCACCATTAAGGGTAGCGCAATCGCAGATTTCTTGGCTAGTTGAGCAATGAATGATTATCAACCTTTGGACTTCCAATTCCCCGGTGAAGATCTAATGTGCATATCTGAGGTCGGAGATGCAATCGATAGTGATCACCTTAGAAAATGTTTTTTGATGGTGCTTCAAACGCATTCGGGCATGGAATTAGGGTAATTTTAATCTCACCTGAGGGATGCCATTATCTTTTCACTACAAGATTAAGCTTTGACTGCACTAACAATATAGTTGAATGTAAGGCTTACATCATGGGACTCAAAGCTACCATCAAAGGGGCATTAGAACTTTACGAGTGTTTGGAGACTTAACCCTTGTCATTTACTAATAGAAAGAGGAATAGCAGACATGTGACGCAAGAGTAACTCATTATAAACATTTAGTCTCAAAACTAAGATAAGAATTTGATGATGTTAGCTTTCGATATTTGCCTCAAGAAGATAATTAAATTACTGATGCCTTAGCCACCTTATCATCTATGTTTAAGGTCAATAGGGAGTCGAACATTACCCCTATTTAGATAAGCATTCATTCAATACAAGCATAGTGCTAGAATATTAAGGAAGAAAAAGATGGTTTGCCTTCGTATCATGACATCCTCCAGTACATTAAAAATCAGTAATACTCGAATCATGATACCAAAAATGATAAAAGAACCATACGAAGAATGGCTGCAAACTTTATTTTGGATGGCAAAACGCTATACAAGAAGAATTGGGACCATATATTATTCTAGTGCATAGATGCCTTAGAAGCCAAAAGAATCCTCGAAGAGATCCATTAAGGGATCTATGGTATGCATGATAATGGACACCGAATGGCGAAACAACTCATGTGATTGGGCTACTACTTGTTGACTCTAGAAAGGGATTGCATTAACTATACCTGTAAATGCCATCAATGCCAAATCTATGCAGACAAGATTTATGTCCTTTCGGTACCATTGCACTTTATGACGGGCCCATGGCTATTTTTTATGTGGGGCATGGACATGATTAGACCAATCACCTTAAGGCCTCCAATGGACATCGTTTCATCCTAGTTCCTATCGACTATTTCACTAATGGGTGGAAGAAGTTTTTTATGCTAACGTCACTAGAGTTATCGTGTGTAAATTTATGAAACAGGACATCATCTGTCAGTATGGCCTCCCCGAGTAAATCATTATGGATAATGCACGTAATCTAAAAAATAAAATGATGCAAGCAATCTACTTTCAGTTCAAAATTCAGCACAAAAATTTCATCCCATATCGTCCAAAAATGAATGGGGCAGTGGAAGCAGCCAATAAGAATATCAAGAAGATTATCAAAAAGATGGTTAAGATGTACAAGGATTGGAAAAGTCACCCTTCATATTACATGCTTACCGCACAGTAGTACTAACTTCTATAGAAGCTACACCGTGTTCCTTAGTCTATGGCATGGAAGTTGTTCGACCCATCAAGATAGAAATCTTATCATTCAGAGTCTTGATAGAAGCACAACTTGAAGAGGCCAAATAGGTTAAAGATTGATTTGAGCAACTTAATCTTATTGAAAAAAAGAGAATCAAAGCCATCTATCATGGGCAGATGTATCAAAAGCTCATGATGAGAGCCTATGATAAAAAAGGTCTGTCCTTGTCAGTTTCTAGAAAGTGACTTGGTGCTTAAGTAAATTCTCCTAATCCATAAAGATGTTCATGAAAAATGGACCCCAAATTGGGAAAGACCATATGTGAGGAAGCACACATTCTTTGGAGGAGTTGTAATCTTAACCGAAATGGATGGCAATGACTTGCCCAATCCTGTGAACTCTGATTCCATAAAAAAAAACTATGCCTAAAAGGACTTTAGGATAAAAACCTGAAAGGGTATTCTATTAGTCCTTTGCCCACCATTCTATAAAAAAAACAACAAAAGACAAAGAAAAAAAAAGAAAAAATAACTTAAGTCAAAAACCTAAGAGGGTGGCTTAAGTAACTGAACCCCTTCAAACCAAGTAAAGCCCAAACCATCATCAGCCTAAAACCATTCTTCCCCATATTCATAACTCTGACCAAGACACCAAATCATAACTTAACCTATCTGTTCGATGCTGATCAAACCTCATCCACAGCTGCACTTAGAAAATGAAAACTAACCAATTTTGAGGCCTTTATCCCACTATGGGGCAATCTGAGGAATCTTCTTATGATTTGGCCAACACCATAAGGATCATTTGCTCAAGGGAAAGTCTCCAAAAACATTCAGTGGAAAATTCTTGTCATTAGCATCGAAGCCAATCGATCAAGAAAACTTTTTTTGGCTTTTTTATATTTAAAAATTTTTCAATCCAATAA
>JAQSVH010036914.1:0-73304 GCA_029448705.1 Adansonia digitata | reverse complement strand
TATTTTTCAAAGTGTTTATGAAATATTTCATCAAGAAAAATACTAACCTTGAAAATATTTTAAACACAAGCTAATTAAGCTTAAGTTTTAGTTATATAAAAACTAATGATTAATTCAAAGCTAATATAGCTAACAGAAGAGAATGTATTTATAATGCCTAATCAAGAAGAAAACGAATATAATTATGAAAAATCCATTTTCATCTCTTTTGGCAGATGAACTTTGATTCTGTAAAAAATGTTAGAAAAAAGCTTTTCTTGCAAAACAAACCATCAACATCATGTATCCTAATGAAAAGAATTTGTTTATGATGCCCAATCAAGAAAAGAATGGATATAATTATGACAATCCATGTTTTTCTCTTTTGGCGGATAAATGATGATTTTAAAAAAAATTGTGGAAAGAAAGGCTTTTCCTTTTAAACTAAAGCATCAATATCCTGTACCCCAATAAAGAAAGTGTGTTTATGGTGCCCAATCAAGAAAAAGAATGGATATAATTACGAAAGTCCGTGTTTGTCTTATTTGGCAAATGAGCTTTGATTCTACAAAAAAATGGTGGGAAAAAAGCTTTTCCTATTAAAACAAAGGATCAATATCATGTATCCTAATGAAAAGAATGCATTTATAATGCCTAAAGAACAAAACTGATAAAATTATTGAAAAATCCATTTTTATCTCTTTTAGCAGATAAACTTTGATTCTATAAAAAATGTTGGAAAAAAGCTTTCTTGCAAAACAAACCATCAACATCATGCATCCCAATGAAAAGAATTTGTTTATGATGCCCAATCAAGAAAAGAGTGGATATAATTACAATAATCCTTGATTCTCTCTTTGGCAAATGAACGATAATTCTAAAGAAAATGGTGGAAGAAAAGGCTTTCCCTCTTAAATCAAAGCATCAATATCCTGTACCCTAATAAGATAAATGTGTTTATGGTGCCCAATCAAGAAAAAGAATGGATATAATTACAAAAATGCATGTTCATCAATTTTGGTGCACGAACTTTGATTCAACAGGAAAAGGTGGAAAGAAAAGGTTTTCTTGTTAAGCCAAAGCATTAATGTCATATATGCCACTGAGAAAAATGTGTTTATGATGCCTAATCATTAAAAGAATGGATAGAATAATAAAGATCCATGTTCATCTCTTTTGGCGGATGAATTTTGATTCTACCAAAAATAATGGAAAAAAGCTTCTGTTGTTAATACAAAGCATCAATATCATGTATCCCAATAAGAAGAATATGTTTATGATGCTGAATAAAAGAAAGAATGGATATAATTATGACAATCCTTGTTAATCTCATCTGGTGGAACTTTGATTCCATAGAAAATGGTGGGACAAAAGTTTTTCTTGTTAAACTAAAGCATCAATATCATGTACCATAGTGAGGAAAATGTGTTTATGATGCCTAAAAATGAAAAGAATGGATATAAATATGGGAATTCATGTTATCTCTCTTGGCTGTCGAACATTAATTCTAAAGAAAATGACAAAAAGAAAAGCTTTTTTTGTTAACCGAAAGCATCAATGCCATATATCGCAATGAGGAAAATCTTTTTATGATGCCCATTCATGCAAAGAATGGATATAATTATGAAAATCCATGTTTGTCTCTTTTGGCTGACAAACTTTAATTCTACAAAAAATGGTGGAAAGAAAACTTTTTCTTATTAAACCAAAGCATCAACATCATGCATCTTAGCGAGAAAAATGTGCTTGTGATGCCTAATTATGAAAAGAACATGTATAATTTTGAAAATCCATGTTCGTCTCTTTTGGCAGATGAATGAGAAAAATGGTGATAGAAAAACTTTCCCTGATAAACCGAAGCATTAATATCATGCATAATAATGATGAAAATGTGTTTATGATGCCTAATCAAGAAAAGGATAGATATAATTACAAAAATCCATGTTCGTTTCTTTCGGCAAAAAAAAAACTTTCATTCTACGAAAAAGGCAAAAAAAAGCATTTGTTGTTAAAGCAAAGCACCAATTTTATGACCCCAATGAGGAGAATGTGTTTATAATGCTGAATCAAAGAAAAAAGTAAATAATTATGAGAATTCTTATTCTTCACTTTTGGTGAATGAACTATGGTTCTAAGGAAAATGGTGAAAGAAAAGATTTTTTTGTTAAACTAAAGCATCAATGCCATGTATCCTAATGATGAGAATGCATTTATGAAGGCCAACCACTAAAATAATGGATATAATTACGAAAATCCATGTTTGTCTCTTTTTGTAGATGAACTTTGATTCTACAAGAAATGGTGGATAGAAAAGCTTATCTTGTTAAATAAAAGCATCAATATAATGTATCGCAATGAGGAGAATGTCTTTATGATGCCCAATCATGAAAGAATAGATGTAATTCTGAAAGTCCACATTTATCTCTCTCAGCAAATGAACTTTGATTCCATAGAAAACGATGCAGAGAAAAGGTTTTCTTATTAAACCAAAACATCAATATCATGTATCCAAATGAGGGTAATAATGTGTTTATGAGGTCCAATCATGAAAAGAATGGATATAATAAAAAAATCCATGTGCATCTCTTTTGGTGAATAAACATTGATGCTATGAAAAATGGTGAAAATAAAAGCTTTTCTTGTTAAACCAAAGCATCAATATCATGTATCTCAATGGGAAGAATGTGTTTATGATGCCTAAGCATGAAAAAATATATATAGTTATGAAAATCTATTTTCATGTCTTTGGTGGGCAAACCTGGATTCTCCAAAAAAAAAAAAAAAGGTGGAAAGAAAAGCTTTTTTGGTTAAACAAAGCATAAATATCATGTATACCAATAAGGAGAATGTGTTTGCGATCGCAAAAATCCATGTTCATTTTTTTTGGCAAACGAACTTTGATTCTATAAAAAATAGTAGAAGAATAGCTTTCCTTGTTAAATCAAAGCATCAATGTAATGTATTCGAATCAAGAAATTGTTTTATGATGTCCAATCACGAAAAAAATAGATATAATTACCAAAAACCATATTTGTCTCCTTTGGCAGACAAACTTTGATTTTGCAAAAAATGGAGGAAGGGATCGATTAATATTGTGTATCCCAATGATGAGAATGTATATATGATGCCCAATCACGAAAAGAATGGATACAAGTATGAAATTCCATGTTTGTCTCTTTCTATGGACAAGCTTTGATTCTACAAAAATTGTTGGAAAGAAAAGCTTTTCTTGCGAAATCAAAGCATCAATATCATGTATCCTAAAGAAGAGAATGTGTTTTTGATATGGAATCAACAAAATAAAGGATATTATTATAAAAATCCTTATTTGTCTCATTTTGTAGTGAAATATAATTTCACAAAAAATGGTGAAAAGAAATGCCTTTCTTGTTAAATTGAAACATTAATGTCATGTACCCCAATGAACATAATGTGTTTATGATGCCTAATTTAAAAAGAATGGACATAATTATGAAAATCCAAATTTGTCTCTTTTAGCAGATGAACATTGATAAATTGCAGAAAAAAGCTTTCTGTTGTTAAACCAAAGCATCAATATCATGTATCTTAATGAGGTGAATGTGTTTATGATGCCCGATCAAGAAAAGAATGGATATAATTATAAACATCCATGTTCATCTCTTTTAGTGAATGAACTTTGATTCTATGAAAAATGTTAGAAAGAAAAGCTTTTCTCATTAAACCAAAGCATAAATATCATGTATCGCAATGAGAGGAATATGTTTATGATGCCCAATGATGAAAAAAATGTTAATAATTATGAAAATCTATGTCCATCTCTTTTGGTGAGAGAACTTTGATTCTAAAAAAAATGGTGGGAAGAAAAACTTTTCTTGTTAAACCAACGCATCAATATCATGTATCCTAATGAGGAAAATGTGACCATAATGCCCAATAATGAAAAAAATGGATGTAATTACAAAAATCCATGTTCATGTCTTTTGGGGAATGATCTTTGATTCTACAAAAATAGTGGAAAGGACTGCTTCCTTGTTAAACCAAAGCATCAATGTAATGTATCCCAGTAAAAAGAATGTTTTATGATGCCTAATCATTAAAAGAATGGATATAATTACAAAAACCCATGTTCATTTGTTTCTGTGAATAAACTTTGATTGTATGAAAAATAGTGAAAAGAAAAGTTTTTCTTGTTAAACCAAAGCATCATTATAATGTTTTCTAATAAGGAGAATATTTTTATGATGCTTAATCATGAAAAGAATGGATATAATTACAAAAAAATTGTGTTTGTTTCTTTTGGCAGATGAACTTTGATTCTACAAAAATGATGGAAATAAATGCTTTTCTTGTTAAACTAAAGCATTGAAATCATGTATCCTAACAAGGAAAATGTGTTTATGTTGTCTAATCAAGAAAAGAATGGATATAATAGTGAAAATCCATGTTAGTGTCATTTGGTCGATGAACTTTAATTCTATGACAAATGTTTGAAAGGAAAGCTTTTCTTGCAAAACTAAAGCATAATATCATGTATCCCAATGAGGAGAACGTGTTTATGATGTTAAATAAAAAAAAGAATGGATATAATTATGAGAATCCATCTTTGTCTCTTTTGGTGTACGAACTATGATTCTAAGGAAAATGGTGGAAAGAAAAGCTTTTCTTGTTAAACTAAACTATTAATGTCATGTATCCTAATAAGGAGAATGTGTTTATGATGCCTAATCATAAAAGGGATGGATATAATTATGAAAATCCATGTTCATCTCATTTGGTAGATGAATTTTATTCTACGAAAAATGATGGAAAGAAAAGCTTTTTTTGTTAAACCAAAGCATCAATATCATGTGTCCTAATGAGGAGAATGTGCTTATGATGCTCAATCAATAAAAGAATGGATATAATTATGCAAATCAATGTTTGTTTTTTTTGGCAGATAAACTTTGATTCTATGAAAAATGGCAGAAAAAAACTTTTGTTGTTAAAGCAAAGCATCAATATCATGTATCCTAATGAGAAAAGAATCTATTTATGATGCTAAACTAGAGAAAGAATGTATATAATTATGACAAACCCTATTCATGACTTTTGGTAGGTGATAAGGAAAATGGTGGAAAGAAAAGCTTTTCTCCTTAAACCAAGCATTAATCCCAACAAGTAGAATGTGTTTATGATGCCCAATCATGAAAAAAGGGGGTATAATTATGAAAATCCATGATCATCTAGTTTGGCGGATGGGCTTTGATTCTCTAGAAAATGATGGAAAATGCTTTTGTTGTGAAACGAAGCATCAATATATTGTATCTCAATGAGGAGAAGGTGCTTATGATGCCAAATCAAGAGAAGAATGGATATAATTATAAGAATCCATGTTCGTCTTTTTTGGTAGATGAACTTAGATTTTAAGAAAAATGGCATAAAGAAAAGCTTTCTTGTTAAACCAAAGCATTAACGCCATGTAGCATAATGAGTAAAATGTGTGTATGATGCATTCTTGCCAAGAGTGGATATAAATATGAAAATCCATGTTCATCTCTTTTAGTGGATGAACTTTGATTCTATAGAAAATGGTGGACAAAAAAGCTTTTTTCTTAAACCAAAGCATAAATATCATGTAACGCAATAAGGAGAATTTGTTTACGATGCCCAATCATGAAAAGAATAGATATAATTGTGAAACTCCATGTTCATTTTTTTGGTGGATAATCTTTGATTCTACAAAAATGGTGGAAAGAAAAGCCTTTCTTGATTATCCATAGTGTCCATATTATGTATCCAAATGAAGGGAATGTGTTTATGATGCCTAATCCCAAAAAGAGTGGATATAATTTTGAAAATCCATGTTTGTCACTTTTTGTCAAATAACTACAATTCTATGAAAAGTGCTTGAAAGAAAATCTTTCCTTCATAAACCAAGTCATCTATATATTATATCCAAATAAAGAGAAATTGTTTATGATGCCCAATCATGAAAAAAATAGATATTAATTATGAAAATCCTTGTTCATATCATTTGGTAAAGGAATTCTGGTTATACGTAAAATGGTGGAACGAAAAGCTTTTCTTCTTAAGCCAAAGCATCAATATCCTGAATCCCAATAAGGAGAATTTCTTTATGAGGCTCAATGAAGAAAAAGATGGTATATAATTATAAGAATCCATATTTGTCTCTTTTCGTAGATGAACCTAGATTCTAAGGAAAATGGTGGGAAGAAAAGCTTTTCTTGTTAAACTTAAGGCATTAATGTCATATATCTTATGAGCAGAATGTTTTATGATGCCAAATCAGGAAAGAATAGATATAATTACAAAAAACCATATTCATCTCCTTTGGTAGACAAACTTTGATTCCACGAAAAATAGTGGAAAAAAGTTTTTCTTGTTAAACCAAAGAATCAATATCATGTATCCCAGTGAGAAAATTGTGTTTTTAATGCCTAATCAAGAAAAGAATGGATATAATTGCAAAAATCCATGTTCGTCTCTTTTGGAGAATGAACTTTGATTCTACATAAATTGTCGGAAAGAAAAGCTTTTCTTGCAAAGCCAAACATCAATACCATATATCCTAATGTGACGAAGGTGATTATGATGCCCAATCAAGAGAAAAATGGATATAGTTATGAAATTGATGTTTGTCTTTTTTAGTGGATGAACTATGATTCTAAGGAAAATGGTTGAAAGAAAAGCTTTTCCTATTAAACCAAAGAATCAATGTCATGTACTCCAATGAAGAGAATGTGTTTATGATGCCCAATCAGGAAAAGAATGGATATAATTATGAAAATCCTTTTTCATCTCATTTGGCTAATGAACTTTGATCCCACAAAATTTAGTGTAAAAGAAAGCTTTCATTGTTAAACTGAAGCATCAATGTCATGTTCCCTAATGAGGAGAATGTGTTTTTGATGCCCAATCAAGAAAAGAATAGATATAATTATGAAAATCCATGTTCATTTGTTTTGCTAGATAAACTATGGTTTTAAGGAAAATGGTAAAAAGAAAAGCTTTCCTTATTAAACCAAAGCATTAATATCATGTATCCTAATGAGTAGAATATATTTATGATACCCAATGAAGAAAAGAATGGATATAATTGCAAAAATCTATGTTCATCTCTCTTGGAAAATGAACTTTGATTCTACATAAAATGTTAGGAAGAAAAGCTCTTCTTGCAAGGCCAAAGCATCAATATCATTTATCTCAATAAGGAAAATGTGTTTGTAATGCCCAATCAAGAAACAATAGGTATAATTATGATAATCCATGCTCATCTCATTTAGTGAATGAACATTGATTCTACAAAAAATGGTGGAAAGAAAAGATTTTTTTTGCTAAACCAATGCATTAGTATCGTGTGTCCCAATGAGGAGAATGTGTTCAAGATGCCTAATCAGGGAAAAAATAGATATAGTTATGAAAATCCACGTCCATCTCTTTTGATGGATTGGCTTTCATTCTCCAAAAAATAGTAAAAAGAAATGCTTTTCCTATTAAAGCAAAGAATAATACCATGTATCCAAATGAAGAGAATGCATTTATAATGCCGAGCTAGGAAAAGAATAGACATAATTATGAGAATCCATGTTCATCTCTTTCATTGGATGAACTTCAATTTAAAGGAAAATGACAGAAAAAAAGCTTCTCTTATTAAACCAAAGCATTAATGTTATGTGTCCTAATGACAAGAATATGTTTATGATGCCTATTCTTGCAAAGAATGGATATAGTTATGAAAATCTATGTTCTTCTTATTTGGTGGATGAACTTTAATTTTATGAAAAATGGCAAAAAGAAAAGTTTTTCTTGATAAACCATAGCATCAATAACATATATCCTAATAAGGAGAATGTGTTTAGGATGCCCAATCTGGTAAAGAATAGATATAATTACAAAAATACATGTTCATCTTTTTTGGTGGTTGAATTTTGATTCTACAGAAAATGGTAGAAATAAAAGCTTTTCTTGTTAAATCAAAGCATCAATATCATGTATCCCAATAAGTAGAGTGTTTTTATGTTCCTAATCTTAAAAAAATAGATATAATTATGAAAATCCATGTTTATCTTTTTTGGTAGATGAACTTTTATTCTACAAAAAATAATGGAAAGAAAAGCCTTTCTTGTTCAACTAAAGCATTGATACATGTTTCCAAATAAGAAGAATGTGTTTATGATGCCCAATCCTAAAAAGAATGGATATAATTTGAAAATTTATGTTCATCTCTTTCTACAAATAAAAAAATGCTTGAAAGAAAATCTTTTCTTACTAAACAAATACATCATTATTATGTATCAAAATAAGGAAGATGTGTTTACGATGCCTAATCATGAAAAGAATGGATTTAGTTATGAAAATCATTGTTCATCTTATTTGGTGAAGGAGCTTTGATTCTATAAAAAATGGTGAAAAGTAAAGCTTCACTTGTTAAACCAAAGCATCAATGTCATGAATCTTGATAAGGATAATGTGTTTATGACACCAAATGAAGAAATAGTGGATACAATTATGAGAATCCATGTTCGTCTCTTCTGGCAAATGAACTATGATTCTATGAAAAGTGATGGAATGAAAAACTTTTCTTTTTACACCAAAGCATTAATACAATGAATCTAAATAAAGAAAATGTGCTTATGATGCTTTCTGAACAAAAGAGGGGATATAAATATAAGAATCCATGTTTGTCTCTTTTCGCAAATGAATAGACATAATACCCAACCAGGAAAAGAATAGATATAATTACAAAAAACCATGTTCATCTTTTTTTGGCTGATAAACATTGATACTATGGAAAATGGTTGAAAGAAAAGCTTTTCTTGTTAAACCAAAGCATCAATATCATGAATGCTAATAAGGAGAATTTGTTTATGAAACTAAATGAAGAAAAAAATATAATTATGAGAATCCATGTTCGTCTCTTCTCATGGACGAACTTGGATTCTATGGAAAATGATGAAAAGAAAAGCTTTTCTTGTTAAACCAAGGCATTAAAGTCATGCATTTCAATGAGAAGAATGCTTTACGATGCCTAAATAAGAAAAGAATATACATGATTAGAAAAAACCTATGTTTGTCTTTTTTAGCGGATGAACTTTCATTCTATGGAAAATGGTGGAAAGAAAACCTTTTCTTGTTAAACCAAAGCATCAATAGCATGTATCCTAATAAGAGAATGTGTTTATGATGCCCAATTAAGAAAAAAATGGATATAATTGCAAAAATCCATGTTTATCTCTTTTGACAGATGAACTTTAATTCTACGTAAAATGTTGGAAAGGAAAGGTTTTTTTGTAAAGCCAAAGCATCAATATAATGTATTCCAATGCGGCAAATGTGTTTATAATGCCCAATCAAGAAAAAGAATGGATATAGCTATGAAAATGGATGTTCATTTATTTTGACAGATGAACCATGATTCTAAGGAATATGGTCGAAAGGAAAGCTTTCCTTGTTAAACCAAGGTTTCAATGTTATGTATTCCAATGAAAAGAATGTTTACGATGCCCAATCATGAAAAGAATGGATATAATTACGAAAATCCATACTACTATCTTTTGGCTAATAAATGTTGATTCTCCAAAAAATGGTGTAAAGGAAACTTTTCTTGTTAAACTAAAGCATCAATACCATGTACCCTAATGAGAATAATGTATTTGTGATGCCAACCTAGAAAATGATAGATATAATTATGAATATCCATGTCCATCTCCTTTGCCAAATGAACTGTGGTTCTATGGAAAATGATGGAAAGAAAAGCTTTCTTTGTCAAACTAAAGAGTTAATATCATGTATCCTAATGCGGAGAATGTATTTATGATGCCCAATCAAGAAAAGAATAGATATAATTGCAACAATCCATGTTTATCTCTTTTGGTGAATGAACTTTGATTCTACATAAAATGTTGGAAAGAAAAGCTTTTCTTGCGAGGCCAAAGCATTAATATCATGGATCCCAATAAGGAGAAAGTGTTTATGCTACCTAATTGAGAAAAAAATGTGTATAATTATGTAAATCCATGTTTCTCTCATTTGGTGAATGAACTTTGATTCTACAAAAAATGGTGTAAAGAAAAGCTTTTCTTTTAAAGCAAAGCATCAATATCATGTATCCTAATGAGGAGAATATGGTTATAATGTCCATTCATAAAAAAAAATAGATATCGTTACAAAAATGCACGTTCATCGCTTTTAGCGGAAGGGCTTTGATGCTCCAAAAAATGGTGGAAAGAAATGTTTTTCTTGTTAAAGCAATGCATAATACCATATATCTAAATAAGGGGAATGCTTTTATGATGTAGAACCAGGAAAAGAATGGACATAATTATGAGAATCCATGTTCGTATCTTTTGGCAAATGAACTTTAATTATAAGAAAATGGCAAAAAGAAAAGCTTATCTTATTAAACCAAAGCATTAATGCCATCTAACCTAATGAAGAGAATGTGTTTATGATGCTCATTCTTACAAAGAATAGATATAATTACGAAAATCCATGTTCATCTTATTTGGCGGATAAACTTTAATTTTACAGAAAATGGCTAAAAGAAAAGCTTTTATTGATAAACCAAGGCATTAATACCTTGTATCCAAATGAGAAGAATGTGTTTACAATGCCCAATTATGTAAAGAATGGATATAATTACAAGAATCCATGTTCATCTTTTTTGGTCGGTGAACCTTGATTCTATAGAAAATAGTGGAAGGAAAATTTTTTCTTGTTAAATTAAAGCATCAATATCATGTATCATAATAAGAAGAATGTGTTTATGCTGCCCAATCTTGAAAGGAATGGATATAATTGCAAAAATCAATGTTCATCTCTTTTCGCAGATGAACTTTTATTCCATAAAACATGGTGGAAAGAAAAGTCTTTCTTGTTTATCCAAAGCATCAATATCATGTATCCAAATAAAGAGAATGTGTTTATGATGCCAATCTAAAAGAATGGATATAATTTCAAAAATCCATGGTCATCTCTGTTTGCAAATGAAAAATGCTTGAAAGAAAAGCTTTTCTTGTTAAACCAAAGCATCAATGTTATGTATCCAAATGAGAAGAATGTGTTTACGATGCCCAATCATGAAAAGAAGGTATATAATTACATTGTTCATGTTATTTGGCACAAGAAGTTTGATTTTATAAAAAATGGTGGAAAGAAAACCTTTTTTTTAAACCAAACCATTAATGCCGTGAATCCCAACGAGAAGAATATATTTATGATGCCAAATGATGAAAAGAGTCGATATAGCTATGAGAATCCATATTCGTCTCTTTTGGAGAATGAACTATGATTTTGGAAAAAAAAAGCTTTTTTTTGTTATACTAAAACATCAATATCATGAATACTAATGTGGAAAATGTTTTTATGATGTTAAATGAAGAAAAGAGTGGATAATTATGAGAATCCATGTTCGTTTTTTTTCACAAACAAAGTTCGATTCTAAGGGAAATGGTGGAAAGAAAAGCTTTTCTTGTTAAACCAAAGCATTAAAGTCATGTATCCCAATGTGTAGAATGTTTTATGATGCCCAATCAAGAAAGGAATGGATATAATTAATAAAAACCATGTTGTCTCCTTTAGTGAACGAACATTGATTCTATGGAAAATGGTGGAAAGAAAAGTTTTTCTTGTTAAACCAAAGCATCAATATCATGTATCTTAGCTAGGAAAAGGTGTTTATGATGCCAAATCAAGAAAATAATGAATATAACTGCAAAAATCCATGTTCAGCTCCTTTGGTGGACAAACTTTGATTCTACGTAAAATGTTAGAAAGGAAAGCTTTTCTTGCAAAGCTAAAGCATTAATATCATCTATCCCAATGCAAAGAATGTGTTTATGATGCCTAATCAAGAGAAAAATGGATATAGTTACGAAAATCACTTTTTGTCTTTTTTGGTGGATGAACTATGATTCCATAGAAAATGGTGGAAAGAAAAGCTTTTCCTGTTAAACTAAAGCATTAATATTATGTATCACAATGAGGAGAATTTGTTTATGATGACTAATCATAAAAAGGATGAATATGATTACAAAACTCCATAATTGTCTCTTTTGGTAGATGAACTTTAATTCTAAGGAAATGGTAGAAAGACAAGTATTTCTTGTTAAGCCAAAGCATTAATGTCATATATCCTTAGGAGGAGGATGTGCTATGATGCCCATTCATGAAAGTAATGGATACAATTGTGGGAATTTATGTTCACCTTTTTTGGCAGATGAACTCTGATTCTAAAGAAAATGGTGAAAATAAAGGCTTCTCTTGTTAAGCCAAAGCATCAATACCATGTATCCCGATAAAAAAATACGTTTATGATGCCAAATCAAGACAAGAATTGATATAATTATAAGAATCCATGTTCGACTCTTTTGGCAGATGAACTATGATTCTAAGGAAAAAGGCAGAAACAAAAGCTTTTCTCGTTAAACTAAAGCAACAATGTCATATATCCCAATGAGGAAACTGTGGTTATGATGCCCGATCATTGAAAGTATAGATATAATTATGGAAACCTAAGCTCATTTATTTTGGTAAACAAACTTTGATTCCAAGGAAAATGGTGGAAAGAAAAGCTTTTCTTTTTAAACAAAAAAATCAATCCAAAGAGGAAAATATGTTTATTGTACCCAATCATAAAAGAATGGATATAATTATAAGAATCCATGTTTGTCCCTTTTAATAGATGAACTATGATTCTAAGGAAAATGGTGGAAAGAAAAGCTTTTCTTGTTAAACTAAAGCATCAATATCATGTATCCCAATGAGGAAAATATGTTTATGATGCCGAATCACGAAAAGAATGGTTATAATTATGAGCATCCATGTTCATCTCTTTTGACAGATAAACTTTGATTTTAAGGAAAATGGTGGAAATAAAAACTTTTCTTATTAGACCAAAGCATCAATATCTTGTATCCTAATAAGGTTAATGTGCTTATGATGCCAAATCAAGAAAAAAATGGATACAATTATGAGAGTCTATGTTCCTCTCTTTTGGCAGATGAACTATGATTGTATGGAAAATACTGGAAAGAAAAGCTTTTCTTGTTAAACCAAAGCATCAGTATCCTGTATCCCAAGGAAGAGAATGTGTTTGTGATGCCCAATCATGAAAATAATGGGTGTACTTATGAAAATCCATGTTCATCTTTTTTGGGGGATAAACTTTGGTTCTACGAAAAAGGGTAGAAAGAAGAGTTTTTCTTGTTAAACCAAAGCATCAATATTATGTATCCCAATAAGGGGAATGTGTTTATGATGATGAATTAGGAAAATAATGGATATAATTATGAGAATCCATGTTTCTCATTTTTGGCAAATGATCTTTAATTTTATGGGAAATGGTGGAGAGAAAACTGTTCTTGTTAAACCAAAGCATTAATATCAGGTATGCCAAAAGAGAGAATGTATTTATGAAGCCTAATCAAGGAAAGAATGGATATAATTATGAAAATCCATGTTCATCTCTTTTGGCAATTGAACTTATTTCACAAAAAATGATGGAAAGAAATGCTTTTCTTATTAAAGCAAGTTATCAATCCATGTATCACAATAAGAAGAATGTGTTTATGATGCCCAATCAGTAAAAAATGGATAGAATTATGAAAAAATCCATATTCATTTCTTTTGGATGATGAACATTGATTCTACAAAAAATGGTGGAAAGAAAAGCTTTTCATGTTAAACCAAAGCATCAATATCATGTATCCTAATGAAGGGACTATGTTTATGATGCCCAACCATGAAAAGAAGAGGTATTGTAAAAACACAAGTTCATCTCTTTTGGTAGACAAACTTTGATTCTAAGGAAAATAGAGGAAAGAACAGCTTTTCTTATTAAACAAAAACATAAATATCACGTATCCAAATGAGGAAAATGTGTTTATGATGCCTAATCATGAAAAATGGATATAATTATGAGAATCCATGTTCATCTCTATTGGTGGATGAACTAGAGGAAAGAAAGCTTTCTTATTAAATCAAAGCATCACTATCATGTCTCCTAAAAAGGAGAATATGTTTATGATGTTCAATCAAGAAAAGAATGGTCATAATTATGAAAATCCATGTTCATCTTTTTTGGTAGTTCAACTTTGATTTTGCAAAAAATGGTCGAAAAAAAAGCTTTTCATGTTAAAGCAAGGAATCAATATCATGTATCATAATGACGAGAATGTTTTGATAATGCCCAATCAGTGAAAGTCTAGATAGAATTATGAAAATTGATGTTCATCTTTTTTGGTAGATGAACATTGATTCTATGAAAAATAATGGAAAGAAAAACTTTTTCTGTTAAGCCAAAGCCTCAATATCATGCATCCCAATGGCAAGACTATGCTCATATGCCCAATCAAGAAATGAATAGACATAGTTATGAGGACCCAAGTTCATCTCTTTTGGCAAACAAGCTTCGATTCTAAGAAATATGGAGGAAAAAAAAGCTTTTCCTGTTAAACAAAAGCATCAATATCATGTATCCCGAGAAGGAAATGTGTTTATAATGCCCAATCATGAAAAGAATGGATAATATTATGAGAATCCATGTTTGTCTATTTTGGCTGATAAACTATGATTCTACAAAAATTGGTTTACAAAAAAGATTCTCTCGTTAAACCAATGCATCTATATCATGTATTCCAGTAAAGAGAACTTGTTTATGATGCCCAATCATGAAAAGAATGAATATGATTACAAAATTCCATGTTCGTCTTTTTTGGTAGATGAACTTTGATTCTAAGGACATGATGGAAGGAAAAGCATTTCCTATTAAGCCAAAGCACTAATGTCATGTATCCCAATGAGGAGAATGTGTCTATGATGCCTAATCATGAAAAGAATTGATATAATTATGGGAGTCTACATTCATCTTTTTTTGCAAATAAACTTTAATTATGAGAAAAATGGCAGAAAAAAAGCTTTTCTTGTTAAGCCAAAGCATCAATATCATGTATCCCAATGAGAAGAATATGTTCATGATGCCTACTTATGAAAAGAACAAATGTGATTACAAAATTTCATGTTTGTATCTTTAACCAGATAAACTATGATTCTATGGAAAATGCTAGAAAGAAAAACTTTTCCTATTAAATGAAAGTATCAATATCGTTTTTCCCAGTGAGGAAAATGCATTTATGATGCCTAATCAAGAATAGAGAGGATATAATTATGAAAATCCATGTTCATCTTCATTGCCAGACAAACTTTGATTCCATGGAAAATGTTGGAAAAAATGCTTTTCTTGCAAAACCAAAGCATCAATATCATGTTTCCCAATGAAAACAATGTGTTTGTGATGCCCAATCACGAGAGGAAAGGATATAATTACAAAAATCAATGTTCATCACTTTCGTTGATAAACTTTAATTCTATCAAAAATGGTAAAAAAAAAACTTTTCATGTTAAACCGATGCATTAATATCATCTATCCCAATGAGGAGAAGGTGTTTATGATGCCTAGTCAAAAGAATGGATAGAATTACAAAAATCCATCTCTTTTAGTAGATGAACTTTGGTTCTACGAGAAATGGTGGAAGAAAAAACTTTTCTTGTTAAACCAAAGCATCAATATCATGCATCCGAATGAGGAAACCATGTTTATGATGCATAATCAAGAGAAAAACAGATATAATTAAGAGAATCCAAGTTCATCTCTTTTGGCAGTCAAACTTTGATTCTAAGAAAAATGGTGTAAAAAAAGCTTTTCTTGTTAAACCAAAGCATCAATATCATCTATCCCAATGAAAAAAATGTGTTTATGATGCCAAACCACGAAAGAAGTGGATATAATCATGAAAAACCAAGTTCATCTCTTTTGGTGAGTGAAGTTTAATTCTACAAAAATGGTGGGAAGAAAAATTTTTCTTGTTAAAGCAAAGCATCAATATTGTGAATCCTAATTAAGAGATTGTGTTTATGATGTCGACTCGAGAAAAGAATCGATATAATTATAAAAACCTATGTTTGTCTTTTTTTGCATATAAACTTTGATTCTAAAGGAAATGGTAGAGAGAAAAGTTGTTCTTGTTAAACCTCAAGAAGGAAAATGTGTTTATGATGCCCAATCATGAAGAGAATGGATATAATTATGAGAAGCCATGTTCCTTTCTTTTCACAGATGAACATTGATCCAAAGGTAAATGGTTGAAAGAAAATATTCTTTTGTTAAACCAAAACATCAATATCATGCATATCCCAATAAGGAAAATGTGTTTATGATGCCTAACCATGAGAAAAACAATATGATTACTAAATTCCATGTTCATCTCTTTTGGCAAACAAACTATGATTCTATGAAAAATGGTGGGGAAATAAGCTTTTCTTATTAAACAAAAGCTTTAATATCATTTTCCTAATAAAGAGAATGTGTTTATGATGCCAATCAAGAATAGAATGGATATCAGAACAAAAATCCATGTTCATGTCTCTTAGTGAATAAACTTTGATCTACATAAAGTATTGGAAAGAAAAAGCTTTTTCTTGTAAAATCAAAGCATCAATATCAAATATCCTAATAAGGAGAATTTGTTTATGATGTCGAGTAAGGGAAAAAATAGACATAATTATGAGAATATATGTCTGTGTCTTTTGGTGGATGAACTTTAATTTTATAGAAAATGGTGGAAAGATAAGCTTTTGCTGTTAAACCAAAGCATGAATATCCTATATCCCCATGAGGAAAATGTGTTTATGATGCTGAATCAAGAACAAAATGGATGTAATTATGAAAATCTTTATTCGTCTCTCTTTGGCACATGAACCTTGGTTCTAAGGAAAATGGTCGAAAGAAAAGCTTTACTTATTAAATCAAAGCAATAAATTCATATATCTTAAAGAGGAGATAGTGTTTATGATGCCCAAGGATGAAAAGAATGGATAAAATTACGAAAATCCATGTTCGCCTCCTTCGGTGAATGAACTTTGATTCTAAGGAAAATGGTGGAAGGAAAAGTTTTTCTTATTAAACTAAGGCATTGATATCATGCACCCAATGAATAGACTGTGTTTATGATGCCCAATCAAGAAAAGAATAGATATAATTATGAAAACCCAAGTACATCCTTTTGGTAGACAAACTTTAATTTTAAGGAAAATAGTGGAAAGAAAAAACTTTTCTTGTTAAACTAAAGCATCAGTATCTTGTGTCCCAATAAGGAGCTGAGATTTTGATGCTTAATAAGGAAAAAAATAGATACAGTTACGAAAATCCACATTCGTCTCTTTTGGCAATAAACATTGATTCTAAGGAAAGTGGTGAAAATAAAAGATTTTCTTTTTAAATCAAAGCACCGATATCATGCACCTTAATGAAGGGAAAGTGTTTATGATGCCCAAAAAGTACAAGAATAGGTAGAATTATAAAATTTAGTGTTTGCCTCTTTTGGTAGATGAACTTTGATTCTATGAAAATTATGAAAAGAAAAGCATTTTTGGTTAAACCAAAGCATCAATATCATGTATCCCATTGAGGAGACTGAGTTTATGATGCCCAATAAGGAGAATAATAGGTATAGTTACGAAAATCCGAGTTAATCCCTTTTAGCAAATGAACTTTACTTCTAAGAAAAATGGTGGAAAGAAAAAACTTTTCTTGTTCCAAAGCATCAATATCTTGCGTCTCAATAAAGAGAATGTGTTTATGATGTCCAACCAGTAAAAGAATGGGTAGAATTATAAAATTCCATGTTCATCTCTTTTTGCAGATAAACTCTAATTCTATGAAAAATAATGGAATGAAAAGCATTTTTGGTTAAACTAAAGCATCAATATTATGTATCCCAAAGAGGAGACTGAGTTTTTTATGCCCAATAAGGAAAAAATAGATGTAGTTACAAAAATCTAGGTTTATCTCTTTTCATAGGCGAACATTGATTTTAAGGAAAATGGTGAAGATAAAAGCTTTTCTTGTTAAAACAAATCATCAATATCATTTATCCCAAAGAGCAAATATGTTCATGAGGCTTAATCAGTAAAAGAATGGATAAAATTATGAAAATCCATGTTTATCTTTTTTGGCGAATGACCTTTAATTCTACAAAAAAATAGTGGAATGAAAAGCATTTTTGGGTAAACCAAAGCATCAATATTATGCATTCCAATGAGGAGACTAAGTTTATGATGTCGAATGTGTTTATAATGCTAAATTAAGAAAATAATGGATATAATTATCGAAATCTTTGTTTATCTCTTTTGGCAGACAATTTAATTTAAGGAAAATGTTGGAAGCAAAAGTTTTTCCTGCTAAACCAAAGCATCCAAATCATGTATCCCAATGAAGAGATTGTGTTTATGATGCTCGATTGTGAAAAGAATGGATATAATTACAAAAAAATATGCTCATCTCTTTGGCAGATAAACTTTGTCTTTACCAAAAATGGTGGAAAGAAAAACTTTTCTAGTTAAAGCAAAGCATCAATATCATGCATGCCAATGAAGAGAATGCATTTAGGATGCCAAATCTAGAAAAGAATGGTTATGAATATGAGAAATGATGTTCATCTATTTTGGATTCTAAGGAAAATGGTGGAAAGAAAAGCTTTTCTTGCCAAACCAAAGCATCAATGTCATGTATCCTAATGAAGAGAATGTGTTTATGATGCCAAATCAAGAAAGGAATGAAGATAATTAATAGAATCCATGTTCGTCCTCTTGGTAGATGAATAGTGATTCTAAATAAAACGGTCAAAAGAAAAGCCTTTTTTGTTAAACCAAAGCATCAATGTCATGTCTCCAAATGGGGAGAATGTTTATATGATAACCAACCATGAAAAAAATGGATATAATTATGAAAATCCATGTCGTCTTTTTTGGCAGATGAACTTTGTTTTACAAAATATAGTGGAAAGAAAAGCCTTTCTTATTAAAGCAAAGCGTTAGTATCATCGTAATAAGGAGAATATGTTTATGATGTTGAATCAAGAAAAGAATGGATATGATTATGGGAGTCCACATTTGTCTTTTTTGGTTGACTAACTTTGATTTTAAGGAAAATAGGTGAAAGAAAAGCTTTTCTCATTAAACCAAAGCATTAATGTCATATACCCCAATGAGGTGAATGTGTTTATGTTGGCTGATCAAGAAAAAATGGACATAATTTTGAGAGTCCATGTTCATCTCTTTTGGCAGATCAACAAGGATTATAAGAAAAATGTTGGAAAAAAAATCTTTTCGTGTTAAACCAAAGAATCAATGGCTTGTATCTGAAAGAGAAGAATGTGTTTATGATGCCCAATCATAAGAGCAATGGATATAATTATGAAAATCCATATTTCTCTCTTTTGGCAGATGAACGTTGATCCATAAAACATGGTGGAAAGAAAAGCTTTTCTTGTTAAACAAAGCATCAATATCACTTATTCCAATAAGGATATTGTGTTTATGATGCTTATTCTTGAAAAGAATGGATATAATTATGAAAATCTATCTTTATCTTTTTTGGTTGAGGAACTTTGATTCCATGAGAAATGGTGGAAAAAAAAGCTTTTCTTATTAAACCAAAGCATCAAATCATGTATCCCAAAATGGTGAATGTGTTTATGATGCCTAATCATTAAAGGAATGGATATAATTATGAAAATCTATGTTTGTCTCTTTTGGTGGAAGAACTTTGATTCTATGAAAAATGGTGAAAAGAAAAGCTTTTCTTGTTAAAGCAAAGCATCAATATCATGTATCCAAATAAAAAGAATATGTCTATGATGCCAAATCAAGAAAAAAATTGATATAATTGTGATAATCCTTGTTCATCTCTATTGGTAGATGAACTTTGATTCTATAAAAAATAGTGGAACAAAATATTTTTCTTCTTAAACCAAAGAATCAATAACATGTATCTCAATGTTGAGAATTTGTTTATGATGCTCTATAATGAAAATAGAGGATATTTTCCAAGTTTGTCTCTTTTGGCAGATGAACTTTGACTCTATGAAAAATGGTGAAAAGAAAAGGTTTTCTTGTTAAAGCAAAACGTCAATATCATGTATCCCAGTGAAAAGATTATGTTTATGGTGCCCAATCATGAAAGGAATAGATATAGTTAAGAATATCCAAGTTCATCTCCATAGACACCTTAGTTTGTCTGGGCTAATATTTTTAGCAACCTTGGGCATGGACGTGAAAGAGGGCAATGATCATTGGGCAAGTTTTTGAGGAGGTCAAGAAGGCCTATGGATCATATCACAAATAAATGCAAAGATGTGGCATCAAAAGACAGTTCAAGGTGTTCGGGGATAAAAAATATAAGAAAATTCATAATTTTGCTTGAACGTATTGATACATGGTTCTCATGTATCCATATAATGCTCCAATGATCCAAAAATTTGAAATGTCCCCATTTGTATCGATATAAAATGTAAATGTATTGATACATGAGCTATGTATCGATACAGGAGTTCATGTATCGATACTAGGCCATGCCAAGACTAAAACATACATGTTGTAAAGAAATGTATCGATGCATATCAAAATGTATCAATACAATGAAGGATCAAATCGATACAATGGTTCATAGTATCGAAACAATAATCATTGTATCGATACAATTTTCATTATATCAATACATTCTGTAATGTATTGATACATGCAGGCCATCTTCCATAGTCCATGAATTTTTGACTCATCCACCATTGATCAAAACTCGATTTTAACTCGTTTCTTTGCATCATAAAAGATCAAGACCCATATTAGATTAATCAAAATATTTTTGAAGTCTAAATTAGATCAAAAAGGTCAATGTCACATGATCACCCTACTCTTCCTTAGTTGGTTGACCAAGATCACCATCTGCTACCCTATTTGCTAGAAAATCATTTTAGCATTTAAACCAGCCACCTTATGTCCGTCATATTGGCAGCAAGTTGCTCCCTATAGCCACTCTATAGCCATCAAGCTGACATCATTTTGTCCTTCTTGAGAAATAACTAAAAACACCTCTAATTTGGCTCTAAAATGCTGGTATAAATAGACCGCTTATATCTCAACTAAAGGCGAGGGAGATTCTAGCTTCCAAAACACATTCACACATTAAGAAAACCAAATTCTATAGCTTTTCACTCAGCACGCAAAAACAGCCCCAAAACACTCACTCTCAACCACTACACATTCTGAAAATCACCCTTATCCATACCAGAACCAAAACCTTATTTTTTTATCTCTTTTTCTTACTTAATAATAATAAGGAAAAGAGGAAAATTCAAGCCATCTCTGCTGTTCCAACTATTTGGCCAAAAATTGAAGTTTTGTTGGTATAACTTCCTATTTATCACTTTCATTTTTGGTTTTTCAACATCTTCATCATTTTAATGAGCTCTCCCTCTTTCCATCACCCTATTAGGATTCTCATGCATTATTGTGGCTTTTGGTTGTGGTAGTTTAGGATTTGGATGCCTTAATGATGCTTTGATGTGCAAAATGCCTTATTTCATCCTCATTATATTTTGACAGCTCTTGTTCATGGATTTTATGTCATATCCATGCATCTTGTTATGATTAATCCATGTATGAATCCTTAGCCTAACATATTTCAAGCATGCTTATGTGTTGCTTGCATTTTGTCATGAATCATTGTCATTTTTAGCACACTTCACTTTATGAGATATGCGAATAACATTTTCTTTGTCAAGACCATTAGTAAAGTTTACATCCCCATTCATGTTTTGTTCCATCCCTTTGTATGTTTATTATCTTCTCCTTGTCTAAATGCATGTTTGATGGCTACCAAAAATTGATTTTCAAAACCTCCCTACGCCAAGCATGCTAACCTCAACCAATGAGGACTAGCATTGACTTACCATTTTCCTTAAAGTTAACCAAAAATTTTAGGGAAGATGAAGTTTTCCAAATCTGTAATCCTGATTAAACGAGCTTAAAACTTCTTATTTTTCAACAAAAATGGCCTTGCAGTTGTTCCCTGAATGTTCATGCCTTATTTTTTAGTCAAAACCTTGAGTGATATGATCAACAGGCTATTTTATCATCCCAAATTACTTCAGGCTATGCAAATGAGTTCACGATGCTCATGCCACTCTTTCCTTTCAGTCATGGATGTTCAAATGTTGATGACTCGAGTTTGGACCCATAAACATAGAGAAAATAAGAAATACCCTCTGTTTTGCTTTATCCCCTGCTGGCAGCATCATTAGTACAAATTGAAAAATCATTTTAAAATTCCAAACAATTTTTTGTGAATTTTATAATATTTTTCTTTGAATGTTTGTCAAAATATCTTTAAAACAAGGTCATGTTCACCCCCGGATCAGTCCGAATGAAAAAGTTATGATTTTTCAAACTTAGACTATTAAAATCCTTAAAGTTAACAAAGTGTATTCTGGTTGGGCCCTTTAGGCCCACTAAATGACTTTTCCAAATCCATCTAACATTTTCCCTAAAAAGTTCATGAAATTCCTTTTTTGAAAAGGTATTATTTGCAATTTTTTGATACCAAATGCGTCCAAAATGATTTTTTGAATTTTGACACACCTTTTTCCTTGCATGCTCCGTCAGTAGCGTAATTGACCCAAATTTGAAAATTTATTTCCCTGGAAAGTGATTTTTTGGGATATTAAGAATAATTTTAAATTAACCGTCATTAAGTTAGCTTTCTGATGGTATCTTGTCCATCCTCTAAAGCCTTTAAACCAATCCGAAATAAATTTAGAAAATGGCATCACGCGATGCTATCCCCTGTTCTCGATCATAGTCAAAATTAAGTTGTTTTCCCTAATTTCTTCCTAAGACATTCGAATGTCTTCGTATTACCTCGATTAAACTTGAGAACATGCTTTGACCTCCCACAAGCTTGTATCATGGTAGGAATATTTTTTTTTACATCTTTACCATCCTCATTCACAATTATTTCTTTTGCCAAAAATCATCTAAATGCTCATACCTTTCCTAAATTACAAAGTTTTGTCAACTTAAGTTTTCTAACTCGACTTCTTTAAAGATTGTCAGATAATGTCATTTTCGGGGATATTCCAACCTGACCTTTTGATGGGATACCCCAACCCCACTCACCAAAATTGTCAAGATTTAGAAATCATCCTTTGTCAAAATTATTCATTATCTACGGGGATATTAAAATCTCATCTTTTTGAGGTGATACTCCAACCCTGTCTCTCAACTACAATTAAATTTTTCTCCTTCCTGGATTTTCCTGAATATGCCAAGAGTCAAACATGTTTTTTTTAAAAAAAAAACTTTGTTCAATCAAGGGACCTAGATGCGTCTCAAAAATTGTTGATTTGGTTATTCCCAGATAATCGATGCCAATTGCGAGATAAATCCTGATAGTCCATCTCTTCCTTTTATCATTACATTGAATGGTCTAAGTTATGTTACTTCATTCGTTATCGTACTAATGTGATTTCTTCATGATGATTATTTGCATTCATGTTTTCCAATCATTTTATATAAAATTAAAGGTAATGCTCTGCATGGGTATCTCTTCAGTGCCCAAAGTGGAACATTCCATTTTCAAAGTAAAATCTAGAGGTCATTTTTATTAAAAATTTTTATATTCCCTATCTTTTTAGGGTGTATATGAGATTAAATCTTTTCATCAACACCTGGATTTGTGTTTCTATAAAATTCATGCATTAAAAAAGGGTTATATCAAAATAGTGATGAGTTAAGATTAAAAGAAGCAAAATTGAGATAACACATAACTAGTAAGGTATCAATTTCGAACATTATAAAGAGGTTCATGCCTCATCATGCATAACCAACTCCCAAACCCAAATGGTGAATCTTTGTACTATGTAGACCACAGGATCAATATTTCAAGTTTCATAACTCAAGACATAGGTTTCAATAAGTATTTGATCATGCCTAACCTAAAATGATCGATGGCGACTCTAAGCATTGGCCATTTCATGATGCTCATTCGAGACCAATAAAATGAGCGATTTATCTTATGGTCCCCTTCACTGTATCACAAGTCGAGAATCCATACTTGTCATGAGGGAAAAGTCTCAGTCAAGAAGATATTTCTAAATTAGAAAAATATTTTAAGTCATATGCACCCATAGATCTGTGAGGATCAATCCCCAAGCACATTGCGATAATCTCTTTTAGCAAATAAACTTTGAGTTTACAAAATATGGTGAAAAGAAAACCTTTTCTGGTTAAAGCAAAACATCGACATCATGTATCTAAACAAGGAGAATGTGCATATGATGCCAAATTAAGAAAAAATGGTTCTAATGATGGAAATCCTTGTTCATTTTTTTGGCAAGTGAACTTTGATTCTAAGGAATATGGTGTAAAGGAATGCATGTCTTCTTAAACGTAAGCATCACCGTCATGTATCCCAATGAGAAGAATATGTTTAAAATGCCCAATCATGAAAAGAATAGATATAATTACAAAATTCCATGTTCTTCTCTTTTGGAGGATGAACCTTGATTCTACAAAAAATGGTGGAAAGTAAAGCTTTCCATTCGAAACTAAAGCATCAACACCATGTATCCTAATAAGGAGTATATGTCTATAATACCCAAACAACAAGGAAATAGATATAATTTTGAAAATCCATGTTCATTTCTTCTGGTAGATAAACTTTGATTCCCCAAAAAATGTTGGAAAGAAAAGCTTTTCTTACAAAACCAAAGCATTAATATCATCCCAATAGGGAGAATGTGTTTATGATGCTCGATCATGAAAAGAATGGATATAATTGCAAAATTTCATGTTAATCTTTTTTGGTAGATGAACCTTGGTTTTGCAAAAAATGGTACAAAAAAAAGCTTTTCATCTTAAACCAATGCACCAATATTATTTATCCTAAAGAGGCGAATGTGTTTATGATAGCCAATCAAGAATGAAATGGATATAATTATGAAAATCCTTGTTCGTCTCTTTTGGTAAATGAACTTTGATTCAATGGACAATGTTGGAAAGAGAAGTTTTTCTTATGGAACCAAGCATCAATATGATATATACCAATAAGGATAATCCATTTATGATGCTAGAGCAAGAAAAGAATGGATAAATTATGAGAATCCATGTTCATCTTTTTTGGGAGATGAATTATGATTCTGAGGAAAATCATGGAGAAAAAGCTTTTTTTTTGTTAAACCAAAGCATTAATTTCATGTATTTGAAGGGTAAGAATTATGAAAATCCTGTTTGTCGATTTCGTTAGACGAACTTTGATTCCATGAAATATGATGGAAAGAAAAGCTTTTCTTGTTAAACCAAAGCATCAATATCATTTACCCTAAAATGGAGAATGTTTTTATGATGCCTAATCTTGAGAAGAATAGATATAATTACGAAAATCCAAGCCCATCTCTTTCGGTAGGCGAACATTGATTCCAAAAAAATGGTGGAAAGAAAACCTTTTGTTAAACAAAGCATCAATACATGTATCACAATGAAGAAAATGTGTTTATGATGCCTAATCATGAGAAAAATGGATATAGTTATGAAAATATATGTTTGTCTCTTTTGGCATATGAGCATTGATTCTACAAAAATGGTGGAAAAAAACATTTTCTTGTAAAACTAAAGCATCAATATCATATATCCCAATGAAGAGAATGTGTTATGATGCCCAATCATGAAAAGAATGGATATAATTATGAAAATCATGTTCACTTCTTTTGGTGGATGAAACTTTGATTTTGTAAAAATGGTCAAAAGAAAAAATTTTCTTGTTAAACTAAAGCATCAATATCATTTATTCTAATGAGGAGAATGTGCATATAGTACCTAATTATAAAATGAATGGATATAATTATGAAAATTCAAATTTCGTTCTTTTGGTAGATGAACTTTGATTCTACAAAAATGGTGGAAAGAAGTTTTTCTCATCAAGACAAAGCATCAATGTCATGTACCCTAAGAGGAGAATGTGTTTATGATGCTAATCATTAAATGAATGGATATAATTACGAAAATCCATGTTCATTTCTTTTGGCAGATAAACTTTGATTCTATGGAGAACGGTGAAGGAAAAAGCTTTTATTGTTAAAGCAAAGCATCAATATTATCGATCCCAATTAGGAGAATGTGTTTATGATGCTGAATAAAGAAAAGAATGAATATAATCATGAGAATCCATGTTCTACTCTTTGGGCGGATGAGCAATGATTCCATAAAAAATGGTGGTAGGAAAAGCTTTTCGTCTTAAACCAAAGCATTAGCAACTTGTATACCAATGAAGAGAATGTGTTTATGATACCCAATCATGAACAAAATAGATATAACTACAAAATTCCATGCTTATCTCTTTAGGCAAATCAACCTTGTTTTTACAAAAAATTGTGGAAAGAAAAGCTTTTCCTGTGAAACCAAAGCATCAATATCATGTATCCCAATAAGGAGAATGTGTTTATAATACCCAATCAAGAAGAGATCAGGTTTATGAATATCCATGTTCGTTTTTTTGGCAAATGAACTTTGATTTCACAAAAAATGATAGAAAAAAAAGCTTTTCTTGATAAACCAAGGCATCAGCATCATGTATCTCAATGAGAAAAATGTGTTTATGATATCCAATCATGAAAAAAATGCATATAATTACAAAAATCCATGTTCATCTATTCTAGTAGATGAACTTAGGTTCTACAAAAATGGTAGAAAGAAAAGCTTTTCTTGTTAAAGCCAAGCAACAATAACATATATCCTAATGAAGAGAATGTGTTTATGATACCCAGTCAGGAAAAAACAGATATAATTATTAAAATCCAAATTTGTTTTTTTTATAGATGAACTTTGTTTCTACAAAAAATAATGGAAAAAAAGATTTTCCTGTTGAAACCAAAGCATTAATATCATGTATCGTAACAAGCAAAACATGTTTGTGATTCCCAATCATGAAAAGAATGCTTATAATTATGAAAATCCATGTTCTTCTCTTTAGCAGATGAACTTTTATTCCACGAAAATGGCGGGAAGAAAAATTTTCCTATTAAACCAAAGCATTAATATCATGTATTCCAATAAGAAAAATGTGCTTATGATGTCTAATCATGAAAAGAATGGATATAATTGTGAATATCCATGTTTGTCTCTTTTGGCAGGCAAACTTTGGTTCTATGGAAAATGTTGGAAAAAAAAGTTTTTCTTGTTAAAGCAAAGCATTAATATCATGTAGAGGAAAATGTGTTTATGATGCCAAATCAAGGAAAGAATGGATATAATTATGAGAATCCATGTTTGTCTCTTTTGGTAGATGAACTTTAATTTCATGCAAAATGGTGGAAAGAAAAGCCTTTCTTGCTAAACAAAAGCATCAATGTCTAGTACTCCAATAAGGTGAATGTGTTTAAATTGCCTGATCAAGAAAAGGGTATATATAATTATAAGAATTGATGTTCATCTCTTTTGGCAGATGAACAATAATTGTAACTAAAATGGTGAGCAGAGAAACCTTTTTGTTAAACCAAAGCATCATGTATTCGAATGAGTAGAACGCATTTATAATGCCCAAATATGGAAAGAATGGATATAACTGCTAAAATCCATGTTCATCTCTTTTGGCTAATGAACTTTAATTCTATAAAAAATGATGGGAAAAAAGCTTTTCCTATTAAAGCAAGCATCAATATCATGTATCTTAATGAGAAAAATGTGTTTATAATGTCAAATTAGGAAAAGAATGGATATAATTATGAAAATCCATGCTTGCCTCTTATGGCAAGCAAACTTTGAGTTTAAGGAAATGGTAAAAAGAAAAGCTTTTCATCTTAAACTAAAGCATCAGTGTCATATATCCCAACAAGGAAAATGTGTTTATGATGCCCAGTCATGAAAAGAATGGATATAATTACGAAAATCCATGTTCATCTCTTTAAGCAGACAAACTTTGACTATAAGAAAAATGGTGGAAAAAAAAAAGCATCACTATCATGTATCCATGTTCATATGTTTTGGCCGATTAACATTGATTTTGCAAAAAATGTTGGAAAAACCTTTCTTGTGAAACCAAAGCATCAATGTCATGTATACCAATAAGGAGATTGTGTTTATGATGCTAAATCAAGAAAAAAATAGATGCTATTATGAGAATCCATATTCGTCTTTATTGGCCTATGAACTATAATTCTAAGGAAAATGGTGAAAAGAAAAGCTTTTCTTGTTAAACCAAAGCATCAATGTTATGTATCGCAAAGAGGAGAATGCGTTTACCATGCCCAATCATGAAAAAATGGATATAATTACAATACTCCATGTTGTCTCTTTTGGTGGATGAATGCTTATTCTATAAAAAATGGTTGAAAGAAAAGTTGTTCTTATTAAACCAAAGCATCAATATCATGTATCCTAATGATGAGAACATGTGAAAAAAATGGATAAAATTATGAAAATCAATGTTCATCACTTTTGGCGGATGAACTTTGATTCTACGAAAATGGTGTTAAGAAAAATATTTTTTATTAAACCAAGGCATCATTAGGATGTATCCTAATAAGGCGAATGTGTTTATGATGCCAAATCAATGAAGGAATAGTTATAAATATGAAAATACATGTCCATCTCTTTAGGCAGATGAACTTTGATTCCATAAAAATGGTTTAAAGATAAGTTTTTCTTGTTAAAGCAAAGCCTCAATATCATCTATTCCTATGAGGAGAATGTGATTATGATGACAAATTAAGAAAAAAAGGCATAATTATGAGAATCCTTATTCATCTCTTTTGGCAGATGAATTTGATTCTAAGGAAAAAGTGGAAAAAAACTTTTCTCGTGAAACCAAAAAATCAATATAATGTATCCTAATAAGAAAAATTTGTCCATGATGCCCAATCATGAAAACAATAGGTGTAATTATGAAAATCCATGTTTATCTCTTTTGGTGGATGAACTTTGATTCTATGAAAAATGGTGAAAAAAGTTTTTCTTGTTAAAGCAAAGCATCAATATCACGCATCCCAATGAGGAGATACGTTAGGGATATCGAATCATGAAAAGAATGGATATAATTATGAGAATCAATGTTTATCTCTTTTGGCAGACAAACTTTGATTCTAAAGAAAATGGTGGAAAGGAAAGCTTTCTTGTCAAGTTAAAGGATCAATGCCATGCATCACAATGAAGAGATTGTGTTTATGATGCCTAATCAAGAGAAAAAATAGAGATAATCAATAGAATCCATGTTTGTCTCTTTTGGTGGACGAATAAAGATTATAAAGAAAATTATGAAAAGAAAAGCTTTTCATGTTAAAGAAAAGCATCAATATCATGTATCCTAAAGAGGAAAATGCATTTATGATGCCAAATCAAGAAAAGAATAGATATAATTATGAGAATCTGTGTTTATCTCTTTTGGTTTTGGATTTTAAAGAAAATGGTGGAAAGAAAAGCTTTTCTTGTTAAACCAAAGCATGAATATCATGTATCCCAATGAGAAAAATGTGTCTATGATGCCTAATTATGAAAAAAATGGATATAATTATGAAAATCCATGTTCGTCTCTTTTGGCGAGTGAACTTTGATTATACAAAAAATAGTGAAAAAAAAGCTTTTCTAGTTAAAGCAAAGCATCGATAACATGTATCCTGATGAGGAGAATAGGTTTATAATTTTGAATAAAGAAAAAAATGGATATCATTATGAGAATCCATGTTCATCATTTTTGGTTGACGAACTTTGATTCTAAGGAAAATGGTGGAAAGAAAAGCTTTTCTAGTCAAGCCAAAGCATAAATGTCATGTATCCCAATGGTAAGAATGTGTTTATGTTGCCTAATCAAGAAAAGAATAGAGATAATCAATAGAATCCATGTTTGTTTATTTTGGCTAACGAACTTTGATTCTAAGGAAAATAGTGGAAAGAAAAGCTTTTCGTGTTAAAGTAATGCATCAACATCATGTAACCCAATGAGTAGAATGTGTTTATGATGCTGAATCAAGAAAAAAATGGGTATAATTGTGTGAATCCTTATTCATCTCCTTTGGTAGACAAATTTAATTCTAATGAAAATGATGGAAACAAAAGCTTTTCTTATTAAACCAAAGCATCAATATCATGTAACTTGAGGAAAAATGTGTTTATAATGCCCAATCAAGAAAAGAATGGATACAATTTAGAAAATCCAAGTATGCCTCTTTTGGTGAATAAACTTTAATTTTACAAAAAATAGTGAAAAAATTTTGTTTCTTATAACAAATCTTCAATATCATGTATCCCAATAAGGAGAATGTGTTTATGATGCTGAATTAAGAAAAAAATGGATATAACTATGGGAATCCTTGTTCATCTCTTTTGGGAGATAGATTTTATTCAAAGGAAAGCTATGGAAAGAAAAGCTTTTCTTGTCAAAGCAAAGCATCAATATCATGTATCCAAATAAGGAGAATATGTTTATGATGCCAAATCAAGAAATGAATTGATATAATTATGAGAATCCTTTTTCATCTCTTATGGCAGATGAATTCGATTCCAATAAAAATGGTGGAAATAAAAGCTTTTCTTGTTAAATCGAAGCTTCAATATCATATATCCCGATGAGGAGAATTTATTTATGATGCCCAATCATGAAAAGAATAGAGGTAATTAAAAGAATCTATGTTTGTCTCTTTTGGTGAACGATTAATGATTCTAAAGAAAATGGTGGAAGGAAAAGCTTTTCTTGTTTAACCAAAGCATAAATGCAATGTATCCCAATTAAAAGAATGTGTATATGGTAACCAATCATGAAAAAAATGGATATAATTATGAAAATCCATGTTCATCTTTTTTGCCGCATGAACTTTGATTTTGAGAAATATTATGAAAAGAATGCTTTTCTTGCTAAAACAATGCATCAATATCATTATCCTAATAAGGAGAACGTGTTTATAATGCCAAATGAAGAAAAGAATGGATATAATTATGAGAATCCATGTTCGTCTCTTTTGACTGGTGAACTTTGAAGCTAAGGAAAATAGTAGAGAGAAAAGATTTTCTTATTAAGCTAAAGCATCAATGTCAACTACCCAACAATGTGAATGTGTTTATGTTGCCTGATTAAGAAAATAATGCATATAATTAACGAGAATCCATGTTCATCTCTTTTGGTGGACAATGATTCTAATGAAAATAGTGGAAATAAAAGCTTTTCCCTATTAAACGAAAGCATCAATGTCTTGTATCCCAATGAAAAGAATGTGTTTATGATGCCCAATCATGAAAAGAATGGATAAATTATGAAAATCTATGTTCATATCTTTTGGTAGATGAATTTGATTCTAAAAAAATGGTGGGAGGAAAACCTTTTCTTGTTGAACGAACCTAAATATAGTGTATCCCAATGTGGAGAATGTCTTTATGATGCCAAATCATGAAAAAAAACATATATTATGAAACTCCATGTTTGCCTTTATTGGCGGACTAGCTTTGATTCCATATAAAAATGTTGGAAAGAAAAGTTTTTCTTTCGAAACCAAAGCATCAAGATCATGTATCCCAATAAGGAGAATGTGTTTACAATGCCCAATCATGAAAAGAATGGAGATAATTAATAGAATCTATGTTCGTCTCTTTCGACAAGCAAATAATGATTCTAAAAAAAATAGTGGAAAAAAAAGCTTCTCTTGTTTAACCAAAGATCAATGCAATGTATCCAAATTTGAAAAATGTGATTATGATAACCAATCATGAAAAGAATGGATAAAATTATGAAATCGATGTTCGTTTCTTTTGGCGGATAAACTTTGATTTTATGAAAAATAGTGGAAAGAAATGTTTTTCTTGATAAAGCAATGCTTCAATATCATTATCCCAATTAGGAAAATGTATTTATGATGCCAAATGAAGAAAATAATGGATATAATTATGAGAATCCATGTTCATCTCTTTTGACTGACAAACTTTAAAACTAAGGAAAATGGCAAAAAGAAAAGATTTTCTTGTTCAGCTAAAGCATCAATGTCATCTACCCAATGAGGTAAATGTGTTTATGTTGCCTAATCAAGAAAATAGTGGGTATAATTAATAGGAAGGAATCCATGTTCATCTCTTTTAACAAACGAACAATGATTCTAACGAAAATGGTGGAAAGAAAAGTTTTTCCCTATTAAACCAAATCATCAATGTCTTGTATCCGAAGGAGAATAATGTGTTTATGATGGCTAATCATGAAAATAATATATATAATTGCAAAAATCCATGTTCATCTCTTTTGGCGGATAAACATTGATTCTGCAAAAATGGTGAAAAGAAAAGCTTTTCTTGTTAAAAAAATTGTCAATATCATTTATCCCAATGAAAAAATGTGTTTATGATGCCCAATCATGAAAGGAATGGATATAATTATGAAAATTTATGTTCATCTCTTTTGGTGGATGAATTTTGATTCTTAAAAAATGGTAAGAGAAAAACCTTTTCTTATTGAATGAAAGCCTTAATGTAATGTTCCCAATACAGAGAATGTCTTTACGATGCTGAATCATGTAAAGAATAGATATAATTGTGAAAATTCTGTTCACTTTTTTTGGTAGACTAGCTTTGATTCCACAAAAAATGTTGGAAAGAAAAGCCTTTCATGCAAAACCAAAGAATGTTATGTACCCTAATGAGGAGAATATGTTTACAATGCCTAATCATGAAAAAAATGGAGATAGTTAATAGAATCTATGTTTGCCTCTTTCGGCAAGCAAATAATGATTCTAAAGAAAATGGTGGAAAAAAAATTTCCCTTGTTTAACCTAAGCAACAATGCAATGTATCCCTATTGGATGAATGTGTATATGATAACTAATCATGAAAAAAATGGATAAAATTATGAAATTGATGTTCATCTCTTTTGGTGGACGAGCTTTGATTTTATGAAAAATAGTGGAAAACAATGCTTTTCTTGCTAAAGCAAAGCATTAATATCATGTATCTCAATGAGGAGAATGTGTTTATAATGCCAAATGAAGAAATAAATGGATATAATTATGAGAATCCATGTTTATCTCTTTTGGTTGATGAACTTTGAAGATAAAGAAAATGACAGAAAGAAAAGCTTTTCCTGTTAAGCCAAAGCATTAATGTCATCTACCTAATAAGATAAATGTGTTTATGTTGCTTGATCAAGAAAAGAACGGATATAATTACGAGAATCTATGTATGTCTCTTTTGGTGGATGATCAATGATTTTAAAGATAATAGTGAAAATAAAAGCTTTTGCCTATTAAACCAAAGCATAAATGTCTTGTATCTAAAAGAGAAGAATGTGTTTATGATTTCTAATCATTAAAATAATAGATATAATTACAAAAATCAATGTTCATCTCTTTGGGCAAATGAACATTGATTTCACAAAAAATAATGGAAAAAGCCTTTTCTTGTTAAGCAAATCATCAATATCATTTATCCCAATAAGGAGAATGTGTTTATAATGTCCAAACATGAAAAAAATGGATATAATTATGAAAATCTATGTTTGTCTCTTTTCGCGGATAAACTTTGATTCTACAAAAACGCTGGGAGTAAAACCTTTTCTTGTTGAACCAAAGCCTCAATATCATTTATTCTAATAAGAAAAATGTGTTTATGATGTTGAATCATAAAAGGAATGGATATTGTCACCATGTGCCTGCTTTTAAAACTTTAGACGATCTGAAGGGCAAAGTGCGCTCGACTTAAAAATAAATGATGGTTGGTTATGGTCGTGCCTTCGAGTTATCCCATGATCAAGATTTGAATTAAGGATAATAATGGGGCTGAATCATTCATCCAAGAAGTCTCGGGTGGCCACCACGAAGTGGCCATAAACTTAAAGTTGCCACTGATCATTTTGAGCTTGACAGAATTGGATGCCTATTGAAAATAATATTCCAAGTTACAAAACTCAAAACATCGATTTCAAGGTATACTTTGGTTTAGGAGTTGGTTAAGAGCAGGGAAGGATTAGTATCCCTATGATGCCTGAAACGATACCTACTAACTATTTCTCACTTTGCTCTTAATTAAATCGGTTCCATTTAGTCTTTATTTAGATATAATCCTCTTTAATGCATGATGCTTTGGTGGTAAATGTAAATCTAGGATTTTGAAAAGAATTATATCCCCTATACACCTTGAAGATGTGAGTAACATAGGTATTTTTATGAAAACAATGTCCTGATGGAATTTTAAAAATTAAGATGTTTCGTATTAGGCACTAGAAAGTTACTGACCTGAAACATTACCTTGTAGTTTTATTGAAAATATAAATTTTAAACATGAATGCATGATAATCATTACAAAAGGAAACATGTTATTAAGACAAAAAAGGAGAAATATAATAATATCATAAACAAAAGAACATGAAAAGAAGAGAAAATCAAAGTGTATCTCATAATTACCTTCGATTATTAAAGAATAACCAAGGTGACAATTTTAGAAAGAGGTCTGGATTTGGTGGTAATTTGAGGGTCAAAGATGATTTTGGTCAAAGCAGTCTGAGGTACCCAAAATAGAGAAAATTTTTTATTTTTTCGATGTAAAGCTGTGTTAGAATATCCCTTCAAAGAGGTGGGGTTAGAGTATCCCCAAAGATAGAGCTAGAAAAATATTTAGGAATAAAGAGAAAATTTGAATCTTTAATTAAAAACAAGGTTGGATTATCCCCTTAAAGTAGTAGGTTTAAAGTATCCTCAAAGATAGAGTTAGGAAAATATTCAGGAATAAAGAGAAAATTTAGATTTTAAATTAAAAATGGGTTGGAGTATCCCCTTAGAGTAATAGGGTTAGAGTATCTCCACTAGCAAAATTTTAATATGAATTTTTTTATATTTTTGTATTTAGCCTTGATCTGAGTCAAAAGGGCTTGTGTTGTAAGGGAACCAACCGGATGCATTTTGAGACATTCAAATGTCTCGATAAGAGGACATCTAGAAATTAAGTTAAAAATAGTAGACAACATTATGTCATCTCTATTCGTAAATTTTTTTTGGGTGCATCCGAAGGCGTCGAGGGTAAATGAGGTACCATTGGAAAGGTAACTCAATAAGGTTTGATATAAAAATATTCTAACAATCCTAGAAAATCATTTTCTAGGCGCAATTAATTTTTGAAGTTAAGTTTATCTCGATACTAGCAGCATGTACAAGGAAAAGGGCATGATGGACTTTGAAAAATTGTTTTAAGCTTATCCAAAATCATTAGATCATGAACGATACCTTTCTAGAAAGGGAATTTTGAAAATTTCATAAAAATCATTTGATGGGCCAAAATGGCCCAAACTGAAAGTTGCATGCTAGTTCTAGGTGTTCCAGACAATAAAGATTCAAAAAATTATAACTCCATTGTTTGAGATGATCCAAAAGCAAATAAGATAGAGTTAAAAGGTTATTCGATGCCTTTTAAAGGAAAATATTAGAAAAATCTAGGAAACATTTTATGGTTCAAAATTAATTTTTCAAATCTGGCTTACAGTGTTACCAAAGTAAAAATAGGGGGATTATTCGATATTTTAATTTTTGAAGATAGATTCAGGTCTAGGATTTCCAAACGTCTGTGACAGAAAGTAACCCATTGATCGTGTCATTAAAGGGAACATGGGACTCAAGATCAAGGTTTAATACTAAAAAAGATCTTTTTTTTTTGAAAAATAAATTCATTTCATTATGAATCCAGAGCTGGAATGTTGATCTATCCCAAAGATTGGAAGACTAATTTTATGAAAACATTAAGTCCATGCTATTCTTCATCTATTATAGGTAGAATGAACTTAACTTGGGGATTTTTCTAAAAGTTAGGTTTTAAGAAATAAGCAAGCATTTTAATTAAGATATCATGAACAAAATATAGCACATACAAAGATAAACATGGATTAAACATGCAAATATAGAAAGATGACATTTTGACATGAAAATAGGTGTCACAAATATGAGAGGATGACAAATAGGGTGCATGGAGATGATATGAACATGTTTAAACATAAGAAAGGATACTGGAGTTCTCAAGATAGCATTTTATTTTGTGAGACCACTTAAAACACAAAAAAATGTCTGAACATACATAAGATGTGTTAAGGTGGCCATTTAAATATGAGAATATAGAAGGAACATGGCAAAAGCTGCATGAACAGAGGCTGTGTGATGATAAAAATGAAGTATGGTGAGTTTATATATCCAAACAACATCAAGCTGTTAAGAAGGTCATTAAGATACTAAGACTACCATAACCAATGCAACAATGATGCATGAGAGTTTTAAAAAGGTCATCATAGCATGGAAGGCTCACTAAAATGAAATGGATGATCAAAATGAAAAATGTATGGAACCATGTAGAAAATATACTAGCAAAAGCTTGAACTTTCCTCTTTTTTTAAATTAGTGATTTTAAGCTCAATTTATTCCCTCCTTTTGCTATTATTTAGTAAAAAAAAGGTGAAAAGAAGTTTTTTGGTAATATGGTTGCTGGTAGGGTGTTTTGAGGATGAAAGTATGTGACAGGTTAAGTTTTTAAAGGTGATCTGGTGGTGGTTTTAGAGAGCTACGGGAATAGAGGTTGGTTAAAGGTGAAAGGCATTATAATAGTATTTCTGGTGAGTTTTTGGAGCTAAAGTTGCTAGAGGATTTTAGGAATGGATGGAGGTTTTTGAGATTGTTGGAGAGCTTTTTGAAAATACTTGAATGTCTCTTTTTCTTTGAGATAGCTAAGAGTTTTTTTATTTAATACTCAGCCACTACTTTTAGAAGACAATACAAGGGTATTTTTTATCTTTCCCTCCTGCACCAAGGGATATCTCCAGCTACTGTGCTCAGTTGACTCTTTTTCTATTGGTTTTGCCACGCTGAGTAAGGAGGTAGAAAAGCTACAGTAACTTGCAATTGGAGATATGCTTGCCATACCCTCTTACAACTATATATCTTATGAAAGTGACCTTTGGAATTGATTGTTTGGACTTTAAAAATTTGTTTGAATTCAATCATAAGCCCATTGTCATGTTTACAATGATTTATGATAGTTCCTTGGTGTAAAAACATTATCAAATCAAGTTTTCGAAGGTTGAAAACTGGCTCGAACTGGGCAAAAATACCCTAGTGTATCGATACAAAACATATTGTATTGATACACAAGTACTTTTTACCCATAACTATTGATACAATGAGTTGTGTATTGATACTAACAGCAAAAACTATTTCTAGTCTCAAGACTTAGAGTCCTGCATCAATACTCCTTGGATTTGTATCGATACTCATGCTTGTGTATCGATACATTTTGCCAAAAATCACAACTTTAGCTATTGCCAAAGTCTACATCGATATAAACATGTTAGGTATAGACACCACATTTTAAGTATCAATACCAAACCCTTTTGTTTCGATACAACATGTGAAAATTTAGGTTTTTGGCAAAGTAGAGCCTCTTATTAGTACTTATACACCAATATAACTCGCATGTACTTGTGGCTTCTTGATTTCCTTAACTTGGTCACAAATAGTGGGAAATTGATTTATGTACTTATCTAAATGACTCGGTGACACTATGAAAAATGGCCTTTGATACCTCATTTTTTATATTTTCCTTTAATACGCCTGCAGGCATTTTAGACCTTCCTAAAAAAAATTTTCTATTTGGCATTGTGTCACCTAATAGTGCTTGACGACACTACACTCAATAGTTGTCTTTTCATTTTTATTTTAATTTTTGATTATAACATCTTTTAATTGAGTCTTGAGGTGCCAAAAATGGGTTAGACAAAATAAAGTGTCTACAACTACCCTTCTTTGGCCATTGCTAAGATTAGGTCAGATAAAATAAAGTGTCTACACCATTTTTTTGAGTAGGATGATGGTTTTGTATGCTTGCAGAGGAATAAAGAGCTATTTGGTATCACATCGAGATGGGTTAAATGTACTTTCATAAAAGAAAATTTTAATGAGTTTTATAGGGTTTGACCTCTTTACTAGGTTGTTTTTGGGTTTTACAGCAAACAGGTGCCATTAGCTTATGTGGGCTTTGAGATAGGTAAAGAAAGACATCCAACTCTTCGTAGACTAAGGTAGACAAATGTCACCAGCGTGTATAGGCTTTTAGGTAAATAAAGAAAGACATCTAGCTATTTGTAGATTAAGGTAAATAGGTGCCACCAGCTTTTGTGGGCTTCATGGTAGGGAAATGTCTTGCTCCTTAAGGATTAAGGTAGGTTATGTGGTGCCACCAGCTTGTGTGGCCTTTGATGTTGGGAAATATCCTGCTCTTTAAGGACTAAGGTAGGTAGTTGCCACTAGCTTTTATGGGCTTCATTGTAGGGATATGTCTTACTCTTTGAGGATTGAGGTAGGTGATGTGGTGCCACCAGCTTATGTGGCCTTTGAGGCAGGGAAGCATCATGTTCTTTGAGGACTAAGTTAGGTAGTTGCCACTAGCTATTGTGGGCTTTGATAAGTATCCTGCTCTTTGACGACTGAGGTAGGTGGGTGCCAATAACTTGTGTGGGCTTTGTGGTAGGAAAGCATCTTGCTCTTTGAGGATTGAGGTAGGTAGTTAGCACCAGCTTGCATAGGCTTTAAGGTAAGGAAGCATCTTACTTTTTGAGGATTGAGATAGGTAGTTGCCATCGCTTGAGTGGGCTTTGTTAAGCGTCTTACTCTTTGAAGATTAAGGTAGGTAACTGCCATCTGTTTGTATAGGCTTTATGATAAGGGAACATCTTGCTTTTTGAGGATTGGGTAGGTAATTGCCACCAGCTTATGTGGGCTTTATTGTAAGGAAGGGTCTTGCTCTTTGAGGACTAAGGTAGGTAGTTACCACCAACTTATGTGGGCTTTGTTAAGCGTCTTGCTCTTTGAGGACTAAGGTAAGTAGTTGCCACCAGCTTGTGTGGCTCTATGGTAAGTTAGGATAGGCTTTCTGCTCTTTAAGGACTAGAAGAAAATGAGTTTAGATCCCCTCATGGGTGGTTTTCGATGAACATGTAGGGTGAAAGATGCTTATTTGAAGCCTTTTAGGGCTTTTTTGGATTCAAAAAATTATACTTAGGTTCTTTACAAATTTAACTTCTATATACAGGAGTTGATACTTGTAAAATGTTAAATGTTGCATAATGAACAAGGATTCAAGTGCCTGTCTAAATGATGCAAGGGTAATGATTTTAAAAACCTAATCCGGTGGTTGGTTTTGGCCTTCTTCGACTTTTATAAGTTGCTTTTCGCCCAGGGTTTGTCAACCTTGCTTTAGATTTCCAAAGGCTTTGAATGTTGAGGTTGTCCCTTCTTCAAAGATATGGGAGGTCCATGATCACTTACTAAGAGGAGGTTTTAAGCACATTTTATGGCCCCAAGAGCTCATTCTTAGTCTTTAGACATGAAACAAAGCTTTTGTAAAATTCTATCTTTCCAGGCAATGCTAGGAAATTATGTTATCAATTTTGTTTGTTTATCAAGCATTACCAATTAAATGATAAACATGATGTGACACAAAATGCAGGGTTACGAAGAGATTTTATAAGAAATCAAGTGATTGTATTTTTATTTAAAGAAAAAAGGTATAAGTTGAGACAAACTTCTGAGATTGTGAAAGATTTTGAAATACAAAAAGATAAGAGAAGTCTTCCTAGTCAATTAGCTCTGATGCTGATAACATGAGTTCTTAACTGAAGGCTTCTAGAGATTTCTTTTGAGCAATTAATCTTTTTGGTGCTGGCTGACTCATAAGATGATTTTAAAAGCCTAATCCAATGGTTTGTTTTGGCCTTCTTTGGCTTTAATAATGTGGCTTTTCGCCCAAGGTTTGTCAATCTCGTTCTAGATTTTTAGAGGTTTTGAATGTTAAGGTTGTCCCTTTTTCAAAGATACGGAGGCTCATGATCACTTACTGGGAGGAGGTTTTGAGCTCATTTTCAAGATGTGGGGTCCCAAGCAAGACCTATTATGGCCCCAAGAGTTCATTCTTAGTGTTTAGACATGAAATAAATCTTCTGTAAAATTCTATCTTTCCAAGTAATGCTAGGAAATTATGTTATCAATTTTGTTTGTTTATCAAGCATTACCAATTAAATGATAAACGTGATACGACATAGAATGCAGGGTTACAAAAAGATTTTACAAGAAATCAACTAATTGTATTTTCATTCAAAGAAAGAGGGCACAAGTTGTGATAAACTTATGAGATTATGAAAGATTTTTGAAATACAAAAGATATAAGAGTGGTTTTCCTGGTTGATTGGCTCTAATGCTAATAACATGAATTCTTCATTGAATGCTTCTAGAGATTTCTTTCAAGCAATTAATCTTTTTGGTGCTGCTGACTCGTAAGAAGATTCCTTGATTGCCGCATGGTGGGATGGAGGCCTCAAAGGTAGGTCATTTCCATTTTTTGAGTGCAAGTGTGGATGAGATTTGGTCAGCATAGAACAAATAGGTTAGGCTATGACTTAGTGTCTTGATCAAAGTTATGAATGTGGGGTAAAAGGGCCTGTTTGCTTAAATCATCTTTTCGGGTTTTTAACTTAAGCTAGTTTTTTATTTCTTCTTCTCTTTTTGTTTGTTTTATTTTTGCTATTTTTTATTTTTCTTCATTTTTTTTGTTTTTTATTTTTTTTAGAGTGGTAAGCAAAGGACTAATAGGATGCCCTTTCAAGTTTTCATCCTAAAGTCCTTTCAAGCATAGTATTTCTTAATAGAATAAGAATTCGTAGAGTTAGATAGGTTATTGCAATCCATCTCGGTTAAGATTAGGGCTCCTCAAAGAATACACGTTTCACCATGTATAGTCTTTCCCAATTTAGGGTCCATTTACCATAAGCATCTTTATGGATTAGAATTTGTTGAAGTACCAAATTACCTTATTGGAATTGGCAAGGATAGATTTTTTTTGCTATGGGCCCTTATCATCCATTTTTGATGCAACTACCTGTGACAAATGCTTTAATTTTTTTTCTCTTCAATGAGATTGAGTTGCTCATATTAGCTTTTAACCCATTCAGCTTCTTTAAGTTAGGATTCCATTAAGACTCTAAGTGAAGTGATTTCAACCTCGATTGGCATGATAGTCTCCATGCCATAGACCAAAGAGAATAAGGTAGCACCCATGGAAGTTCATACTACCGTGCAATAGGCATGTAAGGCAAGAGGTAACTTTCATGCCAATCTTTGTATGTCTTGACCATCGTTTCAATTATCTTCTTAATATTGTTGTTAGCTGCTTCAACTGCCCTATTCATTTTTGGATGGTATGGATGAAGTTTTGATGCTTAAATTTAAAAATGTAGAGGTCTCGGTGGGACATGGATTTTGTTAGCATAGATTTGGCATTTGTAACACTTTTGAGCATAGTTAATGCGATCTTTTTTAGAAGTCAACCAATAGTAGTCTAATCGCATGACTTGTCTTGCCATTCGGTATTTATTGGTATGCATACCATAAATTCCTTTATGAACTTTTTCAAGTATTATTTTGGCTTTAGAGGCATCCACACATCGAAGTAACACCTGATCCTAGTCTTTTTGGACAAAATCCCACCATCCAAAATGAAGTTTACAACCAATTGTCTAATGGTTCTCTTGTTAGTTTCAGTGGCATCTTTTGGGTATCATTGATCCTTGATGTATTAAAGGATGCCATGATACCATGGCAAGCCATATTTTTCTTCTTCAACATTCTGACAAGGTGCCAGGGTTACATAGATGCTCACTTACATAAAAACGATGTTTGATTCTCAATTGACTTTGAACATGGACGATAAAGTGATTAAGATGTCAACAATTTGGTTCTCTTATCAAGGTAGATAATGAAAGCTGATATCATCAAACTCTCTCTTGAGCTCTGATATTAGATTTCGGTAGTGGATTAGTTTAGCATTGTTTGTTTGCCATTCCCCTTTCAGTTGGTAAATGATGAGGGCTAAATCTCCAAACACTTGCGGTGTTCAAATGCCCCTTTTAATGGTTGCTTGAAGTCTTATGATGCAGGCCTCATATTCATCTATGTTATTGGTGCAGTCAAAGTTCAATTTAGTCGTAAAAGGGTAATGGTTTCCTTTAGGCAAGACGAAAATGAAGCTAATTCCATGCCCTAATGCATTTGAAGCTCTATCTAAGTACATTTTCCAAGATGACCCACTCTTGGCAATGTACTATGCCTATGATATGCATATAATGTCTTCGTTAGAAAACTTGAAGTCTAAGGGCTAATAGTTATCTATGGCTCGACTTGCCAAAAAGTCTACTATTGCCCTACCTTTATGGCTTTCTAGTTCACATGCACAATATCATACTCAGAAAGCATAACTTACCATCTGTCTAACCTCCTAAACGTGGTAGGAGCTTTGCATAAATACTTGATGGGATCGAGCTTAGCGATTAGCCATATAGTGTGGTACAACATGTATTGCCTTAACCTCCAATTTGTCTAGGCTAAAGCATAACATAGCTTCTTTACAAAGGAATCATTACTTTCATATTCTGTAAACTTTTTGCTCAAGTAATAGATAGCATGTTCTTTTTTTTTTATTTATCATGTTGTCTTAATACATAGCCTGTTAACTTGTCTAGAATTGATAGATACAGGATTAGTGACTGACTAGGCACTAGTGGCACAAGTATTAAAGGTTTCGAAAGGTAATGTTTAACCTTATCGAAAGCTTCTTGGCATTCTTGATTTCATTCTTCAAGATTTTTTTTGAAGCAATTGAAAGATTGGATTGCATTTATCGATCAACTGATATATGAATCAAGCTATATAGTTCAGTCTTTCTAAGAAACTCCTCACTTCCCTTTGAGTTTGAAGTGGCGAGAGATTTTAAATGGCCTTAACATTGTAGGATCAACCTCTATTCTTTTCTTGCTCATAATGAAACCCAATAGTTTGCTTGATGTGGCATCAAATGTGCATTTGGCAGGATTCAGCTTGAACTGATATTTGCAAAGCCTCTTAAAGAGTTTTCATAAATTAGCCATATGTTCACTTTTTTTTGGCAACTTAGTGGTCATATCATCCACATAGGCCTCGATTTCCTTATGCATAAGATCGTCGAATAATGTTACCATCACTCTTTGGTAAGTTACCCCAACATTTTTGAACCAAATAGCATCACTTCGTAGCTAAAAATGCCTACATGGTTATGAATATGGTATTTTCCATGTCTTCTATTACCATTTTGATTTGGTTATATCCCAAAAACCTATCCATGGAGGAAAATAGTGTGTTTTTGGTAGCATTTTGTACTAGGATGTCTATGTGAGGTAAAGGGAAATTATCTTTTAGGCTGGCTTGGTTTAGATCCCTATAATCTACACACATTCGCACTTTACCATCCTTCTTAGGAAGTGGGACTATATTGGCTATCCATTTTGGATATTTAGCTACTTTTAGAAATCCTACTTTAAATTGTTTCTTCATTTTTTCTTGGATCTTTAGAAACATGTCAGGTTTTATCCTTTTTAGCATTTATTGTATGGGCTAACATTTGGGTTTAAAGAGGAGTTTATGGACCAAAATATTGGTATCTAATTCAAGCATGTCTTGGTTGAACCAGGCGAACACATCTCGATGTTCTTGGAAGAAACTTATTAGTTTAGCTCGAGTTGATGGTTTTGTAGAAGTTTTGATTTTGACTTTTTTCTTATCTTCTTCTATTCCAAGGTTTATGGTTTCAATGGATTCTCATGAGGTAATATCTATATTTCTTCCTGTTTTACTAGTCTGAATAGGTCTAGGGGTATGCGGGTTCTCTTCAAAATCTTCTTCAGATTCAACCTCATCAGCATAGATTAGTTGCTCGAAATCGATTTCTGAAGTTTTAGTAGAAACATTCATGTCACCTTTACCGGGGCATCTAAAAATATTAAAAAGAACAATATAAGTGGAAAAACTTGTAAAGAAAGGTTTAAGGTTGGCAAAAACTATGAACACAAAGAACAAATGCATAATGCTTAGTCATTTTCATTGATAACACTAAATAAAAGTTGCTCATACAAAGGATCATACAATGCTTTTAGGTGAGAGCATGTGGGTTTAGTTCATGGCATTACTTTGAAATAGACTTAAATAGTACAAGAATCTCTATCTTAGTCCAAACACTTAAAACAAATCCTAGAGGGGATAGACAGTCTCTGGACTTGTGGTTGACAACTCTAGCTTATTAGTCACATTGATGGAGACATCCTTGAATGCTTTGTTCAATATGAGCACAGAATTAGTGAAGCTAGTATTTACATGTCCCCTGGGCAAAAACTTTCCCAAAGTGGTGGGAATATCATTGGCACATCCTTTGTGTTTTGTCTTGACAAATGCACCATCCTCTTCTCACGCTTTTTCTAAGCTTGTTTTCTTTTCTACTGCACATTGGGCTTGAATCCTAGCCTTTTTTTTATTGATTTGGTTGACAACTTTTAACGTTTCAGCAATCCATTAGAGGTGTTTTTTGAATCCCTTTCCAACCTGGGCACCTTTGCCGATAATCAACTTCAAACCCATATGAGTACTCTCTGATAGGTAAGGCTAAACTATTGGCAACCCTTCCTTGATATAAGTATCATTGACAAACTCAATGGATTGGAAAGAGGCTTATGGGATATCTTTATCAGGTTTGAGATATGGGGCATAATTGAGGTAGCAGCAATGATATCTTTTTCTCTTTCGATACCGATAACTTTATTCTTAATGATGAATTTTAACTTTTGGTGCAAAGATGATGGTATTGCCCTAGCAGAGTGAATCCAAGGCCTTTCCAATAGGTAATTATATGATATAGCAATGTCTCTCACATGGAAGTCAAATTCGTACATACATGGGTTGATTTGAAGTGGAATAGTGATGTTCCTTACAATATTCTGACAAGTTCCATCGAACGCTAGCATAGATATAGGATGCATCAATAGGAAGCTTGTTCAAGCATGGCATGGGCATTACATTTAAAGTCGATCCGTTGTCGATGAACACCTTAGGCAACATGGTGCCTTTATAATACATGGTGATATGAAGGGCTTTGTAGTTTCCTCTCCCTTTGTGAAGGATTTCATCATCACTGAAAGATATGTAATTATCGATAGTTATGTTGCTCACTATGCGATCCAACTAACCTATAGAAATGTTGAGAGGGACATAAGCCTCATTCAAAACTTTGAGAAGGGCATTTCTATAAGCTTTGGAATTCAATAGTAGTGACAACATAGATATCTTGGCGGGTTGCTTATTCAACTAATCAATAATGCTATATTCTTTGTGTTTAATGAACTTGAGGAATTTTAAAGCTTTTTTCTCATTCACTTGCTCCTTGAAGACTAGCGAATCTAAGTTTTTGATTGCATATTTCCTTGCTTGAGGAATAGGACTAGTATTCTCTTGCTAAGTTTCACTTCTTGATGCTGCTGGTGCATAACATTTGCCACTTTGACTTAGGTGACTTATCCTAAAAGGTCCACACTAGTTACTTACTGACTTGATTCTTCGATGATTAAGGTTTTGTTTTCATAGTTCCAAGGAATTGCCTTATCGTCTTTATAAGGGAAAAGAGATGGAAGTTGAATGATTATCCTTAGCATAGGCTGAATTGGTCGATTGTCATACAAGATCAATGGCCTTCCAAGCTTGTAAAGAGGATTACCTTCTTCCTCTACAGTGTTGACAGACGATGTTGCATTTACAGACTCGGTATGTGGGGTTTGCATTTCATCAAAAAATTTAATGTACCCTTGTTCCTCATCCTTTAAACCATAGTGCAAAACACTCTGCATGTATGAAAAGTATGGCCATAAATAGTTTGGAAATCAAAGAAGTCATTAATTTTTTCCTCTATCTTTTCAGCTATATTAAGTAGCTTACCTTGCACTAGGATTTGCCAAACCGAATTCATTGACATTCTAACTTCTTCTATGTTTTCTACAATCTTGCAGTTTTCTTCAATGACTATTCTTTTTAGTATCTTAACGTGAGTTTAAGACACACTAGCTTTAGTTCCAGACTTTGATTGCTGACTAGCCTTCATTTTTCACTAGCCTTCATTTTTCCTTTCCCTTTGTCTTTACAAATATTTTTTCTACCTGATTCATTTTCCATGGCCTCATTGATCATCCCATAGAGTACAACCTCATCCATAAAGCTTTTTAGGAAATTTTTTACTACCTTTTCATAATAAGGTGCTTACGATGTGCTAATGAATCTAACAATTATCTCTTTTTCTATCAGTAAAGGATGAATCTAGGTAGCCTCTTTTATCCATCTTGCAGCATGCTACCTAAAACTTTTATTAGCTTTTCTGTTCATGCTTATAGGAGGTAAATAGCTTGAGATTCGATCATCAGTAGGTCTTTCCTCATTAATGGCATTAATAGATTGATCATCATGTCCATCCCATTCTCGTAGAACTTGATGTAGGATTGATCCATCATCCCTTAGACCATTTCCAAGAATGATGGGCAATGTTGCAAATTATGCTATTGACCGTAGTGGCAGTAGGATGTTTCAACAACATTTTTATCATCTGTTACTATTCCAGCTTTCACGCTAGCTTGGCAGACTTTACTCATTGAGGTTTTTACTTCTCTTTTCCAGCGTTTTTTTGAGCCAACAACCTTTCCCATCGATTATCGCATTCACTCTTTGTTTGGCATGATTAGGGAGTGGATTAGCCCCAACATTATGTCCAGGACCTTACTCGATCTTTATCATGCCTTTTGCTAGTAAACCTTGCACCTTTCTTTTAAACAAAGTGCAATTCTAAATGGAATAGCCTTGGTCTCTAGCATGGTATTGATAATAAGTGTTCTCATCATACCATCTAGGGTATGGTGGTGATCTTTGGTTTATGAATACTGAGGCCACTAGTTTACCTGCCAATAAGGAAAAGTAAATTTCTTTATAAGAGTAATATAGTGGTTCAAAGTGCTCCTTTGCTCAGGGTACTTGTTAATTGTTTAAAGCTTTTGCACTATTCATATTGTGAGGTTGGGCATTCTAGGTTGTATTTTGAATGGGATTCGATGCAAAGCTCATTACTAAAGTAAACCCAGTAGAGTGAACTGGTTGCAATGCTAATGAGTAAGGGGTAAGACATGTATTTAACATGAGCGAAAAGTACGTAAGCTATGCTAGATGTAGACTTTGATTAAACCTAGCATGATTTTTGCCAACAACATTCACACCCTTCTCCTTACCCTTACTTATTGTTTTCTTAACCGATCTAGATGTTTCCCCAATGGATATCCTATCGCTTTTGATGATGTTCTCAATCATTTCACCTAATATAACAATATCGGCAAAATTTTTCATGGCATTTCCTACCAACTTTTCATAGTAAGAAGCTCATGGGTTTATAATAAACATGATTGTCATTTCTTTTTCAGTCAGAAGGGAATGAACTTAAGCTACCTTTTCTCTTTATCTCTAAGCATACTACCTAAAGCTCTTGAAAGATTTCTTCTCCATGTTCATGAAGGAGAGGTGATCCAAAACCCAATTAGACATGTGTTTTTATAGTTTAAGGAATGCATACGTCAAATCTGCCCATGTTTGAATTTTTACAGGATCAAGCCCTATGCAGTATCAAAAACTACCCTAGTTTGACTATCTAGGAAGCAATGGATAGTAGCTTCTCATTCACTTCATACCCTACCATTTTATGATAGTACAACCAAAGATGGGCAGTAGCGTTAGTAGTCCTATTGTATTTTTCAAAATCAGGCACTTCAAACTTAGGCGGCATAATGAGACTTGAAACCAAGCGTCTATGACTCTAAATTTGTTAATTCCTTCAATAGCTCAAAAGCGCTTTGATAACTCTATAAAATAGAGTTATTTAGTCTCATTATGCTTATTAAAGCAGCAAGGTCTTAGAGATGTTTATTTGAATATCGTTCATATTTAGTAGTTTTTAATTTAGACCTAATTGCTTCCCTTATATTTTAATTACTTAGTTATTTAAATAATTCTCTTATTTTTGTAGGTCAAAACCCTAACAAGTTTCCAAAAATATAACAACTTAATGCAGAGGAAAACTGGACTCAAGAAAGCAAGGTGATTCCCAGTTGGAAACTTTCAAAAATATGCTCAAGTTACTTGCAAATCAAGTCTATCCACTTCAAGGTTTTGCCTATAAATAGGATCCTTATGTTTAGGTTTAAGAGGCATCCCTAGATACTGCATAGCTATTAGTCTTAAAGAAGAAGAGAAGCTATTGAGATTTTTCAATAGGAGAACAGATCAAAGAAGTTAAAGATCAAGATTTAACAATTCTTAGTTTTCTCTTTCCCTTCATCTTTTTATCCTTATTGTAATATTTATTATGGCAGAACTTCATTGTTTTGTGTTTCATTTAATCAATATGAGCTAAATTTATTTTTCTAGGATTACAATAGAACTCAACACATAGTTTGGACTATTTTTCTCTTCTTGATTTAATGATAATTGAGTTGTTTGTTCAATCTTATTCTTAATGCTTCTAGTTGACTGGCCACCAATTAGATTAATTTGGTAACCATAATGAACTTGGAAAAGGGAATTTTGTGTTTAGGCCTAGATTGAATGACATATGTTTCATATTCATTTATTAGGATAAATTGATCTGCATGTTAGATAGGAATATACGAGCATGCCATATGTAACCAAATTAAAGTTTAAGCTTAATGAGTTTTTTTTTAATTCAGCTTGCATAGGAATATAGTAAATTGATTAAAAGAGATATTTTTATAAGGCTATCGGAAGATACTTATAAATAAATTAAAACTTTAGGTTAACAACACGATATCATTAGTCAAGGTTAAAAGGATAAAATAAAATTCAAATAAAGTGTTGAAGGAAATTATAATTCTAGGATTTTATTGATTAAGCAAACTCATTTAATTTTCCTTATTATTTAGTTAAATTTCATTTAGTTAGTTTAATTTAAATTTTATTTAATCTTCTTTTAATTGTTTATTTGAATAAGATCAAACTGTGATAATTTTAGTACTTATCAGATTTAGTATAATTCCTTATGGAAACAATACTCTATTCATCACTATATTACTTGTTTGGTAGTACATTTACATGTTATAAAATCGACAACAAGTTTTTAGCGCTATTGTTGGGGAATTGTTTTACTAAATTATTTTCCTGATATTAATACCAAGCAAATTTAATCTTACTTCAAACTTTCTTTTGTTTTTAGGTACATTTGGCTATTGTATAAGAAGAGCTAGAAATTTGGAACTTGTCCCTTTTGATTCAGAACCCGAAAGAACTTTTCATTGGCTCCGAAGGAAGAATTTACAAGCATTAACTTAAAAAAATTTAATGGCTGAAGAAGAAGATACGAAGTGTCTAAGGGACTTTGCTGCCCCTTTTGCACAGAGCATTTATTCTAGTATCCGAGGGCTTGCCATTCAAGATAACAAGTTTGAAATAAAACCAGCCATCATTCAGATGATTCAGACATTAGTTCGATTTGGTGGCCTACCCAGTGAAGATCCCAATGCTTATATTGTAAATTTTTTAGAAATATGTGATACTTTCAAGCAAAATGGATTTTCAAATAGTGCTGTTAGATTGAGATTATTTCCTTTCTTACTTTGGGATAAAGCAAAAAGTTGGTTGAATGCACTTCCAGCCAGTTCTATCACTTACCTGGGATGACTTGGCTTAAAAGTTTCTTGCTAAATATTTCCTTCTAGCTAAAACAGCAAAGTTAAGGAATGACATCACTTCCTTTACATAGTATGACTCAAAATCACTTTACAAAGCTTGGGAAAGATTCAAAGAGTTGCTTCGAAAATGTCTTCATCATAGTCTTCCCAAATGGCTTCAAGTTTAGACTTTCTAAAATGGAATGATGGGTCAGATAACAACATTATTGATGCTATTGCAGGTGGTTCTTTCATGGGGAGATCGTCAAATGAAGCTTATGAATTACTCAAAGAGTTGACATCCAATAATGATCATTGGTCCACTGAAAGAAATTTCTTGAAAAAAGTTGCAAGAGTTCATGAAGTTGATGCCACTACTTCACTTCATGCTACAATTGTGACACTTATAAGGAAACTAGATGCTATGAAAGAACAGTTAGTTCCAAGTCCTTTTATGGTTTGTGAATTAATGGAGATGGACATTCTACTGAACAGTGCTCTAATTATGCTGAATTAGTGAACTATGTTGGAAATTATAATAAGCAGTGGAATAACCCTTATTCAAATACTTATAATCTAGGTAGGCAAAATCATCCAAACTTTTCTTGGAATAATAACCAAGGACCTTCAACTGTAAATAGGCAAGCATTTCTACTTGGATTTTCTCAGTAAGCTCAAGTCTTTCACCAATCCTAAGTTCTAGTTTAAGAAAGAAAGCCATCAACAGAAGATGTGTTTATGGAGCTGAGGGCAAAAATGAAAGCCAAGACAATATCATTCAGACCCTAGCAACATCTCTCAGAAATCTTGAAACATAAGTTGGGCAGTTACTTCCTCCATCAATAATTGTCCATTAGGAATGCTTCCAAGTGACATTGAACCCAATCTGAAAAGATATGAAAAGGAACATTGCAAGGCTATTACACTCAGGAAAGAAAGAGAGATAAAGAATATAGAAAAAGAGTTGAACGTTCCAAAGAAAAAGAAGAAGGTGAAAAAAAAGCTGATAAGATCCAACAACAACAATGTTAGGGTTATCCACCACCACCTTTTCCATAATGTCTTCAAAAGTAAAAACTTAATAATCAATTTCAAAAGTTCCTTGATGTATTTAAAAAACTCCATATTAATATTCCTTTTGCTAAAGCTTTGGAACAAATGCCTAGCTATGTCAAATTCATGAAAGATATCTTTTCAAAGAAAAAGAAATTATAAGAATTTGAGACTGTTGCACTTACTGAAGAGTGCAGTGCTATATTACGAAAAAAACTTCCACCTAAACTCAAAGATCCAAGAAGTTTTACTATTCCATGCATCATTGGGAATCAATTCTTTGGAAAGGAATTATGTTATTTTGGTGCAAGTATAAATTTGATGCCTCTTTTCATTTACAAGAATCTGGGTTTAGGGGAGGTAAAACCTATAGTAGTCACTTTACAATTAGAAGACAAATCCTACACATATCTGAAGGGCATCGTTGAAGATGTTCTGGTAAAAGTTGATAAATCTATCTTCCTAGCTAATTTTATAATTCTTAACATGAAAGAAGATCATGAAATACCCATCATTCTCGGAAGACCTTTCCTAGCAACTGGTAGAGCTCTTATTGATGTACAAAAAGGCAAACTTACCATGAGAGTTCAAGATGAAGAGGTAACATTTAATGTTTTCAAAGCTATGAAATTTCTTAAGGAATCTGATGAGTGTTTTACAATAAATATAGTAGATAGGGTACTAAATGAAGTTTTTATAGAAAGTTATCCTGCTGATCTGTTAGAAGCAACACTGGTATCAACTTTCGAAAGAGATGATGAAGAGTTTATTGAGTGTTTAAAGTTGCTTAATTCACCACATTAACTAGATTCAATTCTAAATTCAAGACTTTGGGACATTTATCTGATGTGCCAACCAAGTCTTTTATCCAAGAGCCACCTCTCCTAGAGCTTAAACAACTCCCTTCATATTTGAGGTATGCTTTTCTTGGCCAGAAGACTACTTGGCCTGTTATTTTTTCATGTTCCCTTAATGATCAACAGAAAGATAGATTAGTTAGAGTGATTAGAGAACATTTTAAAGCATTAAGGTGGTCACTTATTGATATCAAAAGGATTAGTCTTTCAATTTGCATGCATAAAATCCTCTTAGAAAAAAATCATATGGCCACAATAGAGCATCAGCACCGACTTAATCCCATCATGAAAGATGTGGTCAAGAAAGAGATTATCAAGTGGTTGGATACTGGCATAATTTATCCCATCTCTGATAGTTCTTGGGTGGTCTAGTCCAATGTGTACCAAAGAAAAGAGGAATGATCATGGTTCCCAATTACAATAATGACCTAATTCTAACAAGAACAGTTATCGATTGGTGAGTTTGCATGGATTATAGTAAACTTAACAAAGTTACTAGGAAGGATCACTTCCCCTTACTTTTCATTGATAAAATACTTGACAGGTTAACTGGTAAAGAATTTTATTATTTCTTAGATGGTTATTCAAGATACAATCAAATTGCCATAGCACCAGAAGATCAAAAGAAAACCACTTTCACATGCCTCTATAGGACTTTTGCATTTCGAAGAATGCCATTCAGACTTTGTAATGCTCTAATATCCTTTTAAAGATGCGTGATGGCTATATTTTCTGACATGGTGGAAAATTTCTTAGAGGTATTTATGGATCATTTTTCAGTTTTTGGAAACTCTTTTGATGAATGCTTGCACAATTTAGGTTTAGTGCTAAAAGGATGTGAAGAAACAAATTTGGTCATAAATTAGGAAAAATCCCAATTTATGGTGCAAGAAGGCATTGTTTTGAGACATTTAGTTTTAAAAAGAGGTATAAGGCAAAGATTGAGATAATTGAAAAACTTCCACATCCAACTTTAGTTAAAGGAATTCAAATTATCTCAATCATGCTGGATTTTATCAAAGATTCATTAAAGACTTCTCAAAGATCTCCAAACCACTTTGCAATCTTCTAGAAAAAGAGGTACCATTTAATTTTGATAATGCATGTTTAGCCTTTTTTATAGAATTGAAAAAAAGATTAGTTACTGCTCCTATTATTATTGTCCCAGATTGGAATTTTCCTTTTGAACTCATAAGTGATGCAAGTGATTTTGCAGCTGGAGCAGTATAGGATAAAGAAAAGAAAAGGTTTTGCATCCCGAATCCCATACAAGCAAAAGTTTAGTAGATGCTGAAAGAAATTATATTACTACTAAAAAAGAATTACTTGTTGCAGTATTTGCATTTGATAAATTTAGATCATATCTTGTGGGCACTAAAGTTATTATTTATATTGACCATTCTGCTATTAAGTAGTTGATTGAAAAGAAAGATGCCAAACCAAGATTGATCCAATGGATACTGCTCTTGCAAGAATTCGATTTAGAAATTCATGATAAAAAGGGAATGAAAAATCAAGTGGCAGATCATCACTCAAGATTAGATAACATGGCAAATGTTGGTGATTCCATCCAAATCAATGATACATTTCCTAATGAGCATCTCTTCTATGCTGACTATGTCGAGTATATTGTAAGCAAAGTTTTTCCCCCTGATTTAAATTCTCAATAAAAGAAAAAGTTCTTAAAGGATGTTAAGTATTATTTTGGGGATAAACCTTTCTTCTTTAAGCAATGTGCAGACCAGATTATTAGAAAATGTGTACCAAAGAAGAAATAAAAATTATTTTGGAGCATTGTCACTCATCAGTTATGACGGGCATTTTGGAGAAGAACGAATGACAGCAAAAGTGCTACAATCAGGCTTTTATTGGCCAACTCTTTTTAAAGATGCTCACCAATTTGTTTTGAGATGTGACAATTGTCAAAGATAGGAAACATATCAAGGAGAAACGATTTCCCACTCAATAACATCCTAGAAGTAGAGATTTTTTATGTATGGGATATTGATTTTATGGGACCATTTATTTCCTCATACAATAATCTTTACATTCTAGTTGCTATAGATTACGTCTCGAAGTGGGTTGAAGTAGCTAACTTTTCAACCAATGATTCAAAGGTCGTATTGAATTTCTTAAAAAAGAATATATTCACTCAATTTGGCACACCAAGAGCTATTATTAGTGATAAGGGTTTATACTTTTGTAATAAATATTTTAAAGCCCTCCTTGCTAAATATGAGGTTAAACATAAAATTACCATAGCATATCACCCCTAAACAAATGACTAAGCTGAAGTGTTAAATTGAGATATCAAGAAGATATTAGAGACGACAGTCAGTCTGATAAGAAAAGATTGGTACATGAGATTGGATGACGCATTATGGGCATACCAAACTGCATATAGAACACCCATTAGGATGCTTCCATATAAATTGGTTTTTGGTAAAGCTTGTCATCTGTTGGTAAAACTTGAACATAGAGCATATTGGGCAATCAAGAATTTGAATTTCGATCTTTATGCCGCTGGTGAAAGGCAATTGTTGTAGCTAAATAAGATGGAAGAATTTTGACTTCAACCTTATGAAAATGCTAAGATTTACAAGGAAAAAACAAAAAGATGGCATGGTAAGAAGATTTTTGGGTGAAAGTTTGAGCCAGGTCAATATGTTCTTCTCTATAACACATGCTTGAAGTTATTTTTGGGAAAACTCAAGTCTCGATGGTCCAGACCTTTCAAAATCACAAAAGTGTTCCCATACGGCACTGTCGAAGTTATAGATGAGAGTTCCAACTGAAGTTTTAAAGTTAATGGGCCGAGAATTAAACATTATTAGGGAGATGGATTTGATTGCCAAAAGTCCTTAATCACCTTAGTCGACCCAAAATGATCGAAAAATAGTCAAGCCAAGGACTATAAATTAAGCATTTTTTAAGAGGCAACCCAAGTTTCTTCTTTTTCTTGATATTTTTATTTTATACTATTCATTTATGTTGTTTTAAAAAAAAGAAGGGGTATGATGCTGCAATGCCTCTTTTTTTCGAGTGTTGGCGCTATGACTCTAGGCTAGTGGTGTTGTAGTGCCATCCAGAAGAAAAAAAAGCACACAAAGGTGTGTACATAAAAAAAGGAAATGTCATGAAAAAAATGAAAAAGAAAGAAGTATATATGCTTTAAAATGTTACAAAAGGCTCAATAAAATGTTTGGAACAATGAAAGGTGTTTATGGGTTAATTAAAGCCAAAATATATGCCTTATCATACATTTACCCTAGCCTTACATTACAAGCTAAGTAAAGTCCTACATGATCTTTGATGAGGTGTTGATCTTTATTAGTTGAGAGAGAGGTGAAAAGCAAACATATGAGAATCTAGTATTAATTCATGATTTGCATTGGCATAAATGTATTCAGTTTGCATGCATTGATTTGTAAAGGGATTATTTACACATACATCACAAATCCATCCGAAGCATTGAGATTTATTATTGAATTGAAGCTTAAATTTAAATTATGCTTGTATCTACCTTGAATTAAGATATTGAGATGACATTTGAGGAAAATTAAGGCAACCATCATTCGAGTACATTCATTTTAGTTTGTGTTTTGTTTCATTAAGTTGATTTTTTTTTGTTTTGCTCAAGAACTAGCAAAATCTTAAGTTTAAGGTGTGATAACTCTGTAGAATAGAGTTATTTAGTCTCATTATGCATATTAAATCAGTTAGGTCTTAGAGATGTTTATATAAATATCATTCATATTTAGTAGTTTTTAATTTAGTAATATTTTATTTTTAGCAGTTTTTAATTTAAACCTAATTGCTTTCCTTATATTCTAATTAATTGGTTATTTAAATAATTTTCCTATTTCTATAGGTCAAAACCCTGTGAAGCTTCCAAAAATATAACAACTTAATGAAGAGGGAAAGTGGACTCAAGAAAACAAGGTGATTCCAAGTTGGAAACTTCCAAAAGTATGCTCAAGTTACTTGCAAATCAAGTCTCTCCAATTTAGAGTTTTGCTTATAAATAGGATCCTTATGTTTAGGTTTAAGAGGCATCCCTAGATTCTGCATAGGTATTAGTCTTAATGAAGAAGAGAAGCTATCGAGATTGCAATATGAGAAAATATCGAAGAAGTTAAAGATCGAGACTTAACAATTCTTAGCTTTCTCTTTTCCCTTCATCTTTTTATCTTTATTATTTATGATGGTAGAACTTTATTGTTTGGTGTTTTATTTAATCAATATGAGCTAAATTTATTTTTCTAGGATTACAATGGAACTCAACATGTAATTTGATTATTTTTCTTTTCTTGATTTAATGATAATTGAGTTGTTTGTTCAATATTATTCTTAATGCTTCTAGTTGACTGGCCACCAATTAGATTGATTTGGCAACCTTAATGAACTTGGAAAAGGGAATTTTGTGTTTAAACCTAGATTAAATGACATATGCTTCATATTAATTTATTATAATAAATTGATCTACACGTTAGATAGGAAAATACGAGCATGCCATATGTAACCGAATTAGAGTCTAAGCTTAATGAGTTTATTTTAATTCAGTTTGCCTAGGAATATAGTAAATTAATTAAATTAGATATTTTTATAAGACCATCAAAAGATACTTATAAATAAATTAGAACTCTAGGTTAACAACTTGATATCATTAGTCAAGGTTAAAAGGATAAAATAAAATTCAAATAAAGTGTTGAGGGAAATTGTAATTCTAGGTTTTTATTGATTAAGTAAACTCATTTAATTTTCTTTGTTATTTAGTTAAATTTCATTTAGTTAGTTTAATTTAAATTTTAATTAATCTTCTTTTAATTGTTTATTTGAATAAGATTAAATTATGTTACTTTTAGTACTTAGCAGATTTAGTACAATTTTACGTGGGAATGATACTCTATTCATCACTATATTACATGTTTCCATACGTACACTTGCATGGTATAAAACCAACAACTTACTTCTCCAATGACTGATACTTGTCCAAGTCCTCATCATTTTCTGAGGGCATCTTTACTTTCTCTTGATCTATTTGCTTATCAAGGTCTAAGACTATAGGCCTTACCGGTAAAGAGCCTATGCCTTAAAATCCTTGAATCAAATAGGATGCTATTGCAAAACTAATGTAAATGAATGGCTGAGTTAGTGGGATGTTGCTATCAAAGGATGTTTCCCATGCAATGCCCCTTTCTGAGCATTGATGGCTTCAGTACCATATTTAAATTGCTTTCAGGATTGGCCAGATCTTTTCCTACCTTGACTATGCTTGTTTACCCTTTTTCTTTCAATGTATCAAACAATAGCTTGGTTAGTTTAGGAATCTGAGCTTGGAGTTCCTCATTCTTATGGAGTGATGGTTCTTGAAACACTCTATACATGAGCTTGAGTCTTTTAATGCAAGCTTGGTGATCATTTTCCATTGCTTTTCAATGACTACGAGTGTTGTACCGATGGTGAACTATAGGTTCTGTGTTTTAGATCATTTTTACTTTAAATTATTTTCATATTAGGCCTTTATGATATGTTCATGCATATTTGATGCAATGAGAGTGAATATGCAATCATGAATATAAATGAATGACTAAAACTCTGAAAGAATTAGGTTAGTCATGCTAATGCAAAAAAGATAATTAGATTAAGGGGTAGCTCCACCAATAGCATCTTTTATTAAAGTAACAAAATATCCTGATTACATATGATTACATTTGAAAATACCCGACATAGTTACATTGGCTGATTACATGGTCCAAAAAATACAACAAATCTTGCTCATGTGCTCTAGCAGGTAAGATATCATATGTCAGGGATCAGGCTATATCCATCATGTTTTTAGCCTCGAACTGAGCTACCTGAATCTAGTTTGTGATAGACAATGATGGTCCTGATAGTTTTTGTTTGCATTATCAACCACTTGAAGTCATTCTTGCTTCTACTGTTCAGAGGCTCTCACCAATGCATCGACTTGGTCTTGGTGAGCTTGAAGAGAATGCTTTAAATCTTGAATTGTAAGTGTCAAAGCTCTATTTTTGGCTTGGTTTGCTCTCAAATCCCAGACTCGAGCTTGTAACCATTTATTCCTCCTTCGATAAATTAATGCAAAAACCTAGGTTCTAACAAGCTTTTCTTTATTAAGCCTAGCATCTTCATTGCTGTAGTGCCTTCTCGAATGTAGTTATTTCTATCCTCCACTTCACCAATAACTGTCCAAGTCTTTGAGACTAGCTTGCTTTCTTAAGGCCACATAGTCTTTTATTAAACTCTCGAAGTCCTCCTTGAGGTGGTTTTTCTCTTTGATAGCCTTATTCATCTTACCATCCCTGAGGTAGAGGACCATTTTCAATTAACTATTTCCTCCTTTAATCGGGTAACCTCTTTGACAAAGGTTATCTTTTCTTGTTCAAACTTTTGCTTGAGCAATTCAACTTCAAAGGGAAATTCATCAAATGGCATTTGTGATGTCCCACTACCAAATAGAGGTATGATGTCATTAATGTGATAGATCCTTCATTCATCATATCTTGAGCTTATACTACTCCCTCTCTAACATCTTTCCATGTAGCAGGTTTGTTTCCATGCATGAAAGGCTAGCTAAACTTTTGACTTATAGTCAGGCTCACCATAGTCCAAATCCCATAACTCTAAGTCTTGGATGAAAAGGATGAATTAATAGGAATAGAATTGTCAAAGGACTAAAAGAGGGCATAGCTAGTACTTCCTCATAATCTCATAAGCAGCATTCAGCTGTAATCTCTACCCCTGTATATGACCATTTATAAGGAAAAACAAAAGGCCTTCAATGTTACCTCTTCCCCCTTAAGGTCAAAATTTTTGAACCTATTGCTTTTAGATTTATCTTGAGGCCATTCCTTCTCAAGTACCTTGGACATAGGGCTAAAGTTGGGTAAGAAACAGTATGAATCAGGGTCAAAGTGACTGACAAGCTAAATGTGAAGGAGTGGTGTACATTCAATAAAGTGCCCACACCTATTTGTTTGCAAAAATTAAGATTTCGAATAGTTTCGGTAATGATGGCTGGTGCGAGATTGAAGTTGCAGCATAAATGAAAAAAGATATTTACTATTGTAGCTTCAACATAGCCTAATCTCTTTGGGAATATAACCAGACCATATAATGCCAAAGCATAGGTATCTTGGATTTTTTAGATTTGAACAGGACTTACATTGCTTCTTTCAAACTAGCCCATGAGATACATTCATTGTTCCCCTTTGTTTTGATATAACACTTAATCAAAGACTATGTTGTCCCGAGGATTTAAGCTAATCTTTTCTAGAAAGTTGGAGGGTTCAATGCCTTGCAGTATATTCTATCGGCCTTTGCCCTCTCAATGTTGAGTAATGCAGTGTATTCATCAACCATGGGGACGAAATCTTCATGATTGAAAGTGAGACCCCGGTATCTTGGATTCTAAAACTGAGAGGCTACTTGCAATAAACCGACATCCAAACGAACTTGGGATAGAAGAACAATGTCTCCATATCTTTTAGTGAACATTTCCCTTTCAGTGTTATCCTAATTGGTCAATATAATCTTTATGTCTTGCCAATCATTTTGATGGTACCTATCTTGATCCTTTCATGCACTATTGAGACATACCCCAATTCAAAGATGTCTTTGTCTTTCACGCTATTGGTGTTCTAACCATGCTTGAACTTTCGCAAGGGGCTTTAGCTCTGAAGTGGACTATTGCTCCATGACAGACACCCCTTGATGAACCCTGAACCATTAACCAATTGTCCCATAGTGATGGTGATTATGATGAAATAATGCATGGTGAAAAAGAAAAGCAAAAAGGGAACAAGTTAGTAAGCAATATGAAATAATAGGCAAAATATAAAGAAAATAAGGAATAACAACAGAAGCATATCACAAAATTTGCACCAAGAATAGACAGTACCTTGCCTAGGTGCAGACATGATGATCATGAATGTTAAGGTATTAAACGGGTAGCGTAACGACATGTCCACATCAAAATTGCCTCTTCAAGAAGTAACATGATACCTTATAAGGACTAAGACTGACTGTTTAGATGGTGACATTCATTCATCACCATCTATGTTAAGTAAATGCTAAGCCATAATTCAGGCAGCATAATGGCTTATTTTAGTCAGATATAATTATTTTAAGATGGCATTATAGGTAATGGCATTTATTTTGTCCTTACCCATTTATTAAAAAGGATTACTGTCGAACGTAATGGCATATCCCAAAGGAATGATCATGATAACAAAAATAACAAATGCAAATGACAATGTTCACCCATCTTGCCTGCATAACCATTACATATAGGAGTAAAGGTAAAAAAATGTTTCCTTGAATAATCATACCCTTCGGGCATTCAGCAGCATCCGATATGGTTTAACATGGTTTAGCTCTTAGGGTTCATTATATAGGTTTAAGTTGAGGTCTATTTTGATATTTGAATCACTCCTTCATCCGATAAAGATAGCTAAGTCACCCCTATCCTGCCCATCACGAGTTAGGTGGAACGAGTTTAATCTGGTGGATGTATTTCCCTATGCAAATGCTGAAAGGTACTCATGAGAAAAATAGGTAATTTATATCTCAGAAAATCTTGCCATACCTATGCGAAGGGTTACTCACAAAGGCAGATAGCTTATTTCCTTCTCATAATTAGGATACTAACCACACCATGGTGTTTAGTAGGAATCTAGTGCGAATGCAAGTGCACGGTGTGTGTTAGGGAAATAATAAAACCTTTTTGTTTTACTCCCATACTGCCATATTTATTTAAATCTACATTTAATTTGGCACAAATGATCCTTAACAATCACAGGACATAAATAATAGAGATTAGTAGGCAATAATAAAAGAGAGTTATATCTAAATAATTATGGAGACCGAAAACCAAGAGCCTAGTGAGCAATAGCTAGTTATAGGCCTAATTCTCTAGTTACTCCTTAGCGGAGTTGCCAAGCTATCACCACGTGCCCACCTTTAAAACTTTGGATGATCTAAAGGGCATGGTGCATTTGACTTAAAAATAAATGATGGTTGGTTATGGTCGAGCCTTTAAGTTATCCCATGATCAAGATTTAGATTAGGCATAATAATGGGAAGGGGAGGGAAGAGACCATCGGACGAATCGCTCATCCAACTAGTCTTGGATGGCCACCATGAAGTGGCTATAAAATTAGAGTCACTGCTGATCATTTTGGGCTAGGCAGAACTGGATGACTATTGAAAATAATATTTTGAGTTACAAAACTTGAAACATCAATTTCAAGGTCTACAAAGCTCAGAGATTCGTTGGTTGGGTTAGGGAATTGGTTACATCCAAGAAAAGATAGCATCCCTACGATGATTGAAATCGGTATATACTAATTATGTCTCACTTTAATCTTGGTTAAATTGGTTTCATTTAGTTTTTATTTAGATAAAATCCTCTTTAATGCATGATGTTTTGGTGGAAAATGTAAATCCAAGATTTTAAAGAAAATTAGATCCTCTATGCACCTTGGAGATGTAAGGAACGTAGAGATTTTTGTGAAAACAATGTCCGGATTAAATCTTAAAAATTAAGATGTTCTGTATTAGGCACTGAAGAGATATCGACACGAAACATTGCTGTAAGTTTTATTGAAAATACAAATTTTACACATGAATGGATGATAATCATTACAAAAGGAAACGTGTTAGTAAGACAAAAAAGGAAAAATACAATAATATCATAAAAAGCAATCACAAACAAAGAACATAAAAATGAGGGGCAGTCAAAGTGTATCTCATAATTTTCTTCAATTATTAAATAATAATCGGGGTGATAATTTTAGAGACAGGTTTGGATTCAATGGTAATTTAAAGGTCAAACATGATTTTAATCAAAGTAGTTCGAGGCACCAAAAAAAGAGAAAATTTTAGATTTTTTGAAGGTAAAGCGGGGTTGGGGTATCCCCTCAGAGAGATACGATTGGAGTATCCCCAAAGATAGAGTTAGGAAAATATTTAGGAATAAAGAGAAAATTAATCTTTAATTAAAAATAGGGTTGGAGTATCCCTTTGGAGTAGTGGGGTTAGAGTATCTCCAAAGATAGAGTTAGGAAAATATTTAGGAATATAGATAAAATTTAGATTTTTATTTAAAAACGAGGTTGGAGTATCCTCTTAGAATAGTGAGATTGCAGTATCTCTGCTACCGAAAATTTTAATATGATTTTTTTTTGTATTTTAACCTTGATTTTAGTAAAAAGGGCTTGTGTTGTAGAGGAACCAACCGGATGCATTTTGAAACATTTAAACATCTTGATAAGAGAATATCCAAAAATTAAGTTGAAAACAGGAGACAACATCATGTCATCTCCTTCCCAAATTTTTTTTAGGCACATCTAAAGGCTTAGAGGGTGAAAAGGTACCATTGGAAAGATAACTTAATAAGATTTAATGTAAAAATATTTAAAAAATCTTAGAAAATCTAGGTAGAATTTAATTTAAAGTTAAGTCTATCTAGACACCAGTAAGACTTATAAGGAAAAGGGCATAATGGACTTTAGAAAATCATTCCTATGTTATCCAAAATCGTTCAATCATGAGCAATACCTTTTTGCAAAGGAAATTTTGTGAAAGTTTTAGGAAAACTATTTTAGAATTCCATAAAAATCATCTGATGGGCCAAAATGGCCTAAACATAAAGTTGCATGCTGGCTTGAGGGGTTCCAGACAACAAAAGTTTGAAAAATAATAACTCCCTCATCCAGGATAAACCGAGAGCAAATAAGACACCATTAGAAAGGTATTCAATTCTTTTTAAGGAAAAATTAGAAAAATCTAAGTACATATTTTATGGTTTGAAAATGATTTTTCAAATCTAGACTATAGTGCTGCCAAAGCAAAAATAAAGAGATTATTTGATATTCTGATTTTTAAAGATAGGCTCGGGTCTAGAACGTCTGAACGTCCATGACAGAAAGCAACATGGGTTTCACAAGTTCAATCCACAACCCAAAGTAGTTTACGATGATGGAACAACCCATGACCATGTTACCAAAGGGAACATGGGACTTAAGATCAAGGTTTAATACTAAAAATGATCTTTTTTTTAAAAAAATAAACTTATTTCACAATGAAGCCAGACCTAAAATGTTGATTTACCCTGAGGATTAGTAGACCAACTTTATGAAAACATTAAGTTCATGCTCTTCTTCATCTATTAGAGGTAGCATGACCTTAACTTAAGGATTTTTTAAAAGTCAAGTTTTAAGAAATAAGTAAGCATTTTAATGTAGACATCATGATCAAAATACAACACATACAAAGACAAATATGGATTAAACATGCAGACATAGAAAGATGACATTTTGACATGAAAATGGGTGACACAAATATGAAAGGATGACAAATATTGCGCATGGAGATGATATGACCATGTTTAAACAAAACAAAGGATACTGAAGTTGTAAAGATAGCATTTTTATTTCATGATACTCCTTAAAACATAAGAAAATGTATGAATATACATAAGACATGTTGAAGTGACCATTTAAATATGAGATAGGTATGTGAATATGGAAGGAACATGGCAAAAGATACATAAATAGAGGCTTGTGATGATAAAAATGAAGTATGGTGAGTTTATATATCCAAGCAACATCAAGGTGTCAAGAGAGTCATCAAGATCCTAAGACTACCACAACCAAGGTAATAATGATGCATGAGAGTCTTAGGAGGGTCATGATAGCATGAAAGGCTCACTAAAATGAAATGGATGATCAAAATATAAAATGTATGGAACAAGGTAGAAAATATACTAACAAAAGCTTGAACTTTCCTCCTTTTTTAAAGTAGTGACTTTAAACTCAGTTCTTTCCCTGTTTTTGCTATTATTTACCAAGGCAAAAGGTAAAAGGAAAAAGTTATCTAGTGACATGGTTGTTGGTGGGGTGTTTCGAGGATGAAAGTATGTGAAATGTTGAGCTTTTGAAGGTGTTCTTATGGTGGTTTTAGGGAGCTGTAGGAATAAAGGTTAGTTGAGGGTGAAAGGTATTGAAATAATGTTTTCAGTTAGTTTTTGGAACTAGAATTGCTAGAGGATATTTAGGAATGGATGGAATCTTTTGAGATTGCTAGAGAGTTTTTTGAAAATGGATGAAGGTTTCTTCTTCTTTGAGATAGCTAAGAGTTTTTTTATTTAATGCTCAGCCACTACTTTTTTAAGATAATGCAAGGGTATTTTTGATCTTTCCGTCCTGTACTAAGGGACATCTCCAGCTACCATGATTAGTTGACTCTCTTTCTATTAGTTCTACCATGCTGAGTAAAGAGGCTAAAAGGCTGTAGTGGCCTGTAACTGGAGATATGCCTACCATACCCTTGTACAACCATATATCTTATGAAAGTGACCTTTGTCATTGATTGTTTAGGCTCTAAAAATTTGTTTGAATTTGGACATACAAAAATGGTGGCAAGAAAAGCTTTTCTTGTCAAACCAAAGCATCAATGCCATGATACTAATGAAAAGAATGAGTTTATAATGCCTAATCAAGAAAAAAACAAAAATAATTAATAAACTCCATGTCCATCTCTTTTGGCAGACGAATAATGATTCTAAAGAAAGTGGTGGAAAGAAAAGCTTTTATTGTTAAACAAAAGCATCAATTTCATGTATCCCAATTAGGAGAATGTGTATATGATAATGAATCATAGAAAGAATGAATATAATTACAAAAATCCATGTTCATCTCTTTTGGCAGACAAACTTTGATTTTACAAAAAAATACTGACAAGAAAAGCTCTTCTCGCTAAAGCAAAGCATCAATATCATGTATCCAGATGAGAATAATGTGTTTATGATGATGAATCTAAAAAAGAATGGATATAATTATGAGGATCCCACTAACGAACTTTGACTCTAAGCAAAAAGGTGGAAAGAAAAGCTTTTCCTGTTAAGCTAAAGAATCAATGTCATCTACCACAATGAGGTGAATGTGTTTATGTTTCCTGATCAAGAAAAAAATGGATATCATTATAGGAATCCAAGTTCATCTCTTTTGGAAAATGAACAATGATTCTAAGCAAAATGGTAGAAAAAAAAGGCTTTTCTTGTTAAACCAAAGCATCAATTCTTGTATCCCAATGCTTAAAATGTGTTTATGATGTCGAATTAAGAAAATAATGGATATAATTATGAGAATCCTTATTTGTCTCTTTTGGTAGTCGAACCTTGATTCTAAGGAAAATAGTGAAAAGAAATGCTTTCTTGTTAAGCCAAAGCATCAATGTCAATCATCCTAATGGGAAGAACTTGTTTATGATGCTCGATCATGGAAAAAGTGGATATAATTACAAGAATCCATGTTCATCTCTTTTGGTAAACAAACTTTGATTCTACAAAACATGGTGGAAAGAAAAGCTTTACTTGTTAAAGCAAGCATTAATATTGTGTATTCCAATAAAGAAAATGTGTTTGTGATGTAAATCAAGAAAAAAAATGGATATAATTGTGACAATCCTTGTTTGTATCTTTTGCTAGATGAACTTTGATTCCAAGGAGTGGAAAGAAATGCTTTTCTTGTTAAACCAAAGCAACAATATTGTGTATCCTAACAAGGAGAATTTGTTTATGATGCCCAATCATGAAAATAATGGATATAATTATGAAAACCATGTTTGTTTGTTATGGTAGACAAACTTTGATTTTACATAAAATAGTGTCAAAAAAAGCTTTTCTTGTTAAAGCAAAGCATCAATATCATGCATCACTTGAGGAGAATATGTTTATGATGCCCAATCAAAAAAAGAATGGATATAATTACGATAATCCATGTTTGTCTCTTTTGGCTGATGAACTTTGATTCTAAGGAAAATGGTGGGAAAAAAAACTTTTCCTCTTAAATCAAAGCTTCAGCATCATGTATCATCATGAGGAGAATGGGTTTATGATGCCCAATCATGAACATAATGAATATAATTACAAAATTCCATGTTGGCCTTTTTTGGCTAACAAACCTTGATTTTATGAAAAATAGTGGAAAGAAAAGCTTTTCTTGCGAAACTAAAGCTTCAACATTATGTATCCCAATAAGGAGAATACGTTTATGATACCAAATCAATAAAAAATGGATATAATTATAAAAATCCATTTCGTCTCTTTCGGCAGACAAACTATGATTCCACAAAAAATGTTGTAAAGAAAAAGTTTTCTTGTGAAACCTAAACTTTTTTTTATAAAAAGAATGTGTTTATGATGCATAATCATGAAGATAACTGATATTATTGCAAAATTTTGTGTTTTTTTCTTTTGGTAGATAAACCTTGATTCTATAAAAAATGATGGAAAGAAAAGCTTTTCTTGTTAAACCAAAGCGTCAATGCCAATTATCCCAAATAGGACAATGTGCTTATGGTGCCCAATCATGAAACAAATGGATGTAACTATAAAAATCCATCTTCGTCTCTTTTTGCAGACTAGCTTTGATTCTACAAAAATGGTTGAAAAAAAAGCTTTTTTTGTTAAGCCAAAGTATCAACGTCATTTATCCTAATAAGAAGAATGTGTTTATGACACCAATTAAGAAATGAATGGACATGATTATGAAATACCATGTCATCTCTTTTGTAAGACGAACTTGATTCTAAGGAAAATGGTGAAAAAAAAAACTTTCTTGTTAAAACAAATCAATATCATGTATCCCAATGACAAAAATGTGTTTATGATGTCAAATCATAAAATGAATGGGTATAATTACAAAAATCCATGTTTATCTTTTTTGGCATGTGAACTTTGACTCTACGAAAAATTTTAGAAAGAAAAGCTTTTCTTGAGAAACCAAAGCATCAATATCATGTAAATCAATGATGAGAATGTGTTTGTTTTGTCAAATCAAGAAAAAAATGGATATATTATAAGAATCCATGTTCATCTCTTTTGGTAAAAGAACCATGATTCTAAGGAAATGATGAAAGAAAAGCTTTTCTTGTTAAACTAAAGCATCAATGTCATGTATCCGATTATGGAGAATGTGTTTATGATGCCCAATCATAAAATAAATGGATATAATTACAAAAATCCATGTTCATCTCTTTTAGGGGATGAACTTTGATTTTATGAAAAATGTTGAGAGAAAAAGCCCTTCATGTTTAGCCAAAGAATCAATGTCATGTATCCCAAGAAGGAAAATGTTTTTATGATGCGAATCATGAAGTCAATCGATATAATTATGAAAATCCATGTTCATCCCTTTTGGCGAATAAAGTTTGATTCTTTAGAAAATGGTGGAAAGAAATGCTTTATCATTGAACAGAAGCTTCAAAATCAAGTATCCTAATAAGGAGAACGTGTTTGTGATGCCAAATCAAGAAAAGAATCAATATAATTATGAAAATGTATTTTTGTCACTTTTGGCAGATGAACTTTAATTCTAAGGAAAATGGTGGAAAGAAAAGCTTTTCTTGTTGAAGTGAAGCATCAATATCATATACCCCAATGAGAGGAATGTGTTTATGATTCCAAATCAAAAAAAGGATGGATATAATTATGAAATCCATATCCATCTCTTTTTGTGGATGAACTTTGATTCTAAGAAAGACCATGGAAAGAAAAGGTTTTCTTGTTAAACTAAAGCATCAAGTCATGTATCCCAATAAGAATAATGTGTTTATGATGCCCAATGAAAAAGAGAACGGATATAATTATGAAAATCCATGTTCATCTCTTTTGCCAGATGAACTTTTATTATACGAATAATGGTGGAAAGGGTGGCATTTCTTCTTATACCAAAGCATCAATAGCATGTAATCTAATAAGAGAAAGTGTTTACGATGCTGAATTAAGAAAAAAATGGATACAATTATGAGAATCTAAATATCTTCTTTTCAGCAGAGGAACTTTGATTCTAAGGAAAATAGTGAAAGGAAAAGCTTTGCTTGTTAAACTAAAGTATCAGTATCAGGTATCCCAATAAGAAGAATGTGTTTATGATGCCCAATCATCAACAATATGGATATAATATAATTATGAGAATCTAAATATCTCCCTTTTGGTAGAGGAACTTTGATTTAAGGAAAATAGTGGAAGGAAAAGCTTTTCTTGTTAAACTAAAGCATCAGTATCAAGTATCACAATGAGGAGAATGTGTTTATGATGCCCAAGCAGTATGGATATAATATAATTATGAGAATCTAAATATCTCCCTTTTGGAAAAGGAATTTTGATTTTAAGGAAAATAATGTAAGGAAAAGCTTTTCTTGTTGAGCTAAAACATCAGTATCAGGTATCCCAATGAAGAGAATATGTTTATAATGCCCAATCATCAACAGTATGGATATAATTATGAAAATTTTGTTCATCTTTTTTTGTGGATGAACTTTGATTGTGCAAAAGTGGCATAAAAATTACCTTTCTTGGTAAACCAAGGTATCAATATCATGAATCCTAATGAAGAGAATAAGCTTATGGTGCCTAATCATGAAAAGAATGCATATAATTATGAAAATCTATGTTCGTCTCCTTTGGCAGACGAACATTGATTCCATGATAAATGGTGGACGAAAAACCTTTTCTTGTTAAACAAAGCATCAATATTATTTATCCCAATGAAGAGAATGTGTTTATGATGCCTAATCATTAAAAACTATATATAATTATGAAAATCTATGTTCATCTCTTTTAGCGATTGAACTTTGATTCCATGAAGAATGGTGAAAAGAAAAGCTTTTCTTGTTAAAAAAAGAATCAATATCATTTATCCCAATAAGGAGAACTTGTTTATGATGCCCAATCATGAAAAGAATGTATATAATTATGAAAATTCATGTTTGTCTCTTCTGGCAGATGAACTTTGATTCTACAAAAAATGGTGAAAATGAAAGCTTTTCTCATTAAATCAAGCCATCAATATCACGTATCCCATGAAGAGAATGTGTTTACGATGCCAAATCTAGAAAAGAATGGATTTAATTATGAGAATCAATGTTCATCTCTTTTGGTAGATAAAGTTTGATTCTAAGAAAAATGGTAAAAAGAAGAGCTTTTCCTCTTAAATCAGAGCATTAACGTTGTGTATGTCAATATGGAGCATGTGTTTATTATGCGCAATCTTAAACAGCGAATATAATTATAAAATTTTATGTTCGTCTCTTTTGGCAAACAAGCTTTGATGCCAAAACTAGTGGAAAGAAAAGCTTTTCTTACAAAACTAAAGCATCAATATTCTGTATCCTAATGAGGAGAAAATGTTTATGATAGCTAATAAAGAATGGATATAATTATGAAAATCCATGTTCGTATCTTTTGGAAAATGAGCTTTGATACCATAGAAAATAGTGGAAAGAAAAGCTTTTCCTATTAAATGAAAACATCAATATCATGTATCTGAAAGGGGACATTGTGTTTATGATGTCCAATCAAGAAAAAAAAACAGATTTATTTATGAAAATCCATGTTCATCTTTTTTGGTAGACAAACTTTGATTCTTTAGAATATGTTGTAAAGAAAAGCTTTCATGGAAACAAAGTATCAATATCTTGTATCCTAATGATGAGAATGTGATTGTGATGCATAATTAAGAACAGAACGGATATAATTACAAAAATTTCATGTTCATCTCTTTTGGTAGACAAACCTTGATTCTGCAAAAAATAGTGAAAATAAAAGCTTTTCTTTTTAAACCAAAATAGTAATATCATTTATCCCAAAGAAGGGAATGTGTTTATGATGCCCAATCAAGAATAGAATGGATATAATTACGAAAGTCCATGTTCATCACTCTTGGCGGATAAACTTTTATTCAACAAAAAAATGTTGGAAAGAAAAGTTTTTTCTTGTTAAAAGCACAGCATCAATATCATGTATCCCAATAAGGAAAATGTGTTTATGATACCCAACCACCAAAAGAATGGATATAATTACAAAGATTAATGTTCATCTCTTTTGGTGGATGAACTTTGATTCTACAAAAATGGTAGAAAGAAAACCTTTTCTTGCTAAACCAAAGCATCGATATCATATGTCCCAATAAGGAGAATGTGCTTATGGCATCCAATTTTGAAACTATTCGATATAATTATGAAAATCCATGTTCATTTCCTTTGGCAGATGAACTTTGATGCTATGAAGAAAATGGTGGAAAGAGAAGCTTTTCTGGTTAAGGCAAAGCATCAATGTGATGTATCCCAATGAAGAGAATGTATTTATGGTGCTAATCATGAAATGAATGGCTATAATTGAAAATCCTTGTTCATCTCTGTTGGTGAATGAACTTTGATTCTCCAAAATATAGTGGAGAGAAAAGCTTTTCTGGTTAAACACAACAATAATATCATGTATCCTAATTAGTAGAATATGTTTATAATGCCTAATAAAGAAAGAAATGGATATAATTTTAAGAATTCATGTTTGCCTCTTTTGGCAGACAAACTTTGATTCTAAGGAAAATGATGGAAAGAAAAGCTTTTCTTCTTAAATGAAAGTGTCATTATGTGTATCCCAGTGAGGAGAATGTTTTATGATGCCTTATCATGAAAAGAATAGATATAATTACAAAATTCCATGTTCGTCTTTTAAAAATGAACCACAATTCTATGAAAAAAAGGTGGAAAGAAAGGCTTTTCTTATGAAACCAAAGCATCAATATCATATATCTCCATGAGAAGATGTGTTTATGAAGCCAAATCATGAAAAGAATGGATACAACTATAAAATTCCATGTTCGTCTCTTTTCACAGATGAACCTTAATTCTACAAAAAATGGTGGAAAGAAAAGCTTTTCTAGTTAGACCAAAGCACTAATATCATTTATCCTAATATGGAGAATGCATTTTTTTTGCTCAATTAAGAATGGAATGGCTATAATTATGAAAATACATGTTTGTCTCTTTTGGCAAATAAGCTTTGATTCAATGAAAATTGTTAGAAAAAAAAAGCTTTTCTTGCAAAACCAAAGTGTCAATATCATGTATACCAGGGAGGAGAATGTGTTTATGATGCTAAATCAAGAAAAGAATGGACATATTATAAGAATCCATGTTCATCTCTTTTGGTGGACGCACTATGGTTCAAAGGAAAATGGTGGAAAGAAAAGCTTTTCTTATTAAACCACATTAATGTCATTTATCCAAAGAGAAAAATATGTTTACGATGCCTAATCATGAAAAGAATGGATATAATTATGAAAATCCATGTTTATCTATTTTGGCGAATGAACGTTGATTTCACAAAAAATGGTGGAAAGGAAAGCTTTTCTTGTTAAACAAAGCATCGATATCATTTATCTCAATGAATAGAATGTGTTTATGATGCGAAATTATGAAAAGAATAGATAAAATTAACGAAAACCCATGTTCGTATCTTTTGGTGGGCAAACTTTGATTTCACGAAAAATGGTGGAAAGAAAAACTTTTTTTGTTAAGCCAAAGCATAAATGCCATGTATCCCAACAAAGAGAATATGTTTATGATACTAATCATAAAGAGAATAGATATAATTACAAAAGTCTGTGTTCATCTCATTTGGTAGACGAACTTTTTATTGTACAAAAAATAATGGACAAATGCTTTTCTTATCAAACCAAAGCGTCAACATCTTGCATCATAAGGCAGAGAATGTGTTTATGATGCCCAACCAGTAAAAGAATGGATATAATTACAAAAATCCATGTTCATCTTTTTTGGTGGATAAACTTTGATTCCATGAAAAATGATGTAAAAAAAAGCTTTTCCTGTTGAACCAAAACATCAATATCATGTATCCGAATGAGGTCATTGTGTTTATGATGCCTAATCAAGAAAAAAATAGATTTATTTACGAAAATCCATGTTTATCTCTTTTGGCAAATAAACTTTTATTTTGCAAAAAATATTGTAAAAAAAAAAGCTTTCTTGCGGAACCAAAGCATCAATAGCATATATCTCAATGATGAGAATGTGTTTATAATCCCCAATCAAGCAAAAAATGGATATAATTATGAGAATCCATGTTCGTCACTTTTGGCAAATAAACTTTGATTCTAAGGAAAATGGTGGAGGGAAGAGTTGTTCTTGTTAATCCAAACTATCAATGTAATATATCCCAATGAAGAGAATGTGTTTATGATGCCTAATTAAGAAAAATAATTAATAAAATCCATGTTCGTCTCTTTGGCAGATAAATAATGATTCCAAAGAAAATTGTAGAAAGAAAACTTTTCTTATTAAAATAAAGCACCAATTTTAGGTATTCGGATAAGAAGAATGTGTTTATGATTCCTTTTCATGAAAAGAATGGATATAATTGCAAAAATCCATGCTTGCCTCTTTTGGCATATGGACTTTGATTTTATGGAAAATGATGAAAAGAAAAGCTTTTCTTGTTAAAATAAAGCATCAATATCTTGTATCCTAGTGAGGAGAATAGGTTTACAATGTCGAATCAAGAAAAAAAAGGTTATAATTATGAGAATCTATGTTCATCTATTTTGGCGGATGTACTTTGATTCTACAGAAAATATTGGAAAAAAAAAAGCACTTCTTGAGAATCCAAAGCATCATTATCATTTATCCCAATGAGAAGAATAAGTTTATAATTCCTCATGATGTTAAAATTAGATATAATTACAAAATTCTATGTTTGTCTTTTTTGTTAGATGAACCGTAATTCTACAAAAATGGTGGCAAAAAAAGCTTTTCTTGTTAAAACCAAAGCATCAATATCACGTATCGCACTAAAAGGAAATTTTTTATGATGCCTAATCATGAAAAGAATGCATATGATTACAAAATTCCATGTTCAGCAAAGGACCTTGATTCTACAAAAAAATAGTGGAAAAAAAGCTTTTCTTGCAAAATCAAATGCACCCCAATAAGGAGAATGAGTCTATGATACCCAATCAAAAAAATGGATATAATTATGAAAATCCATATTCATCTTTTTTGGTAGATGAACTTTGATTCCATAGAAAATGTTGAAAGAAAATTTATTCTTGCGAAAACAAAGCCTCAATATCCTATACCAATGACGAAAATGTGGATATGGTGCCCAAGGATGAAAAAATTGATATAATTATAGAAATCCATTGATGTGCCACATTATGGTTGGCCTAAGTTAAAAGGCCTAAAAGAGGAGAACTTTGAGTATACAGGCTCAATCACACTGTCATGGGCTAAAAGAGCCAACTTGGTGTATTATGTCTTGATAAGGAAGGTTCTTGAAGATTCTAAAAGTCTTCTTGAGCAAGAAAGTCAATAGCATCCAAATTAGGAAAGTTTTGCTATGCAAATTATTACTTAATCTTGAAGGCTTTTAATTTCTTTCTTTTAGAAAGGTTTTAATTCCTCAGCTTACAAGGAAATTAATTCCATTACTGTTTGATTTTCTTTGTGAGCAAGCAATATCTTACTTAATTACTTAGGATTTAGTTTCTTTTTCCTATAAAGGCTTTTGACTAATCCTCTACTATAAATAAGGGATCTTATGGTTTTTTTTTAGATATTTAGAGTTGATCATGAAAGTAGCTAATTATTTTTAGTTCTGATCTCTTATCCAAGTTTTTTTCAGGGCAAGTTTGTTAAACTTATCTTTTAGGTTTTTATCTTCAAAAGTGGCATCCAACCCTTATATTGATTGTGGCAAGGATTCTTATCAATCAATCAATCAAGGTTTATTCCTTCTATGCTTCTAAATTTTAGATTTTGTTATTTTCTTTTATTTTCATTTTTAAACCATTAGAGATTTATTTCCATTGAGTTTTATTCTAATAAGGGTAATCATTTTTGGTATCAGAGCTAAGGGTTTTTTTTAGGTTTTACAATTATAAACACTGTAGACACTGTATTTTGTTCGGGCTAATTTTTAGCAATCTAAAGCATGGATGTAAGAGGGGGTACGCTGTTGCCCAGTGAAAAAGTATTTTGAGGATGTCAAGAAGGCCTAGAGATCATATCAAAGGTAAATGTGAAGATGTGGCATCAAATGACGTAGTCCAAGGTATCCAGGGACAAAAGATATGAGAAATTTCACAATTTTACTTGAATGTATCGAT
>JAQSVH010036882.1:0-10224 GCA_029448705.1 Adansonia digitata | reverse complement strand
ATATGTAGTTTGACAACTTTTCCACTTTGGCCCTCATTGATAATGGAATTAGAGAAAACAGGTTACTGATTAAGGTCAACTATGTTACTATATTATGAGTTATTTATTGAATTTTCTCCTTATATTTTTAATTTATGAATTTTTTTTACAAAAAAAAGTAATAGAATTAATAAAAATTCACTACTTAATTTAATAAAATCTTTCAATTTAGTTACTGCTTATCAAAAAATTCAATGAAATCAAAGGCATCATAGCAAATTTCAATTACATTGAAAGTACAAGTACAGTGACAAAATTTAATATTGAATCTTCAGATATATTTAATTAGGGACGAAACGAAGAATTTTATATTGAAACAAGGATAAAAAAAATTAAAATATAAATTTTTGAAAGGTTAAAATAAAATTTTTATTAAAAATTTTAGAAAAAAAATTGAGGAATAAATTGAACATTAATTAAAATTTATTCAATTGCACTAAAAAAAAAAAAATCAAAACCACAAGTTTTTCAACTAAAAAAGCAGTCCTTTTGCATATAACATTAACAAGTAATCACACAATGTGCCATTGGGTTTTAGTTTCAAAAACTAAATACATAATCCCTTTTCATAGCTTCATTAATACTCCTCCAAACTGATGATGAACAAGAACAAATGCTACATTCCAAAGCCATCAATCAAACACTTGCTTAATGGGATTTACCCCCTTTTTTTCCTTTATTTTGTCCTTCCATATCTTGATAATGATCTTGGTGTTTATTTTTTTTACCCAAAAGGAATTTTCCACTCCAAATTCCCCATCAATATCAAAAAGGACATAATAGTAAACCTTTTCATCTTATTCATTGCCATAGTTAAATTATAGGAAACATCAGACCCATTTCTATAAATTAAAAAGAAAATAAAAAATTCCAACTGAAAAAGTTTTTCCTTTTTTTGTTCATTGCCATAGTTAAATTCCAAGACCCATTTCTATAAATTACAAAGAAAATAAAAACCCAATATTATAAATATAAAGAAATTATTTGATTTGTCATAATAGGGTTTTTCAATTCTGCAAATAGAAATAATAAGGTGAGACATACTTTTAGAATATATTAAAAATTAAAATATATATATAATTAAAAAAGTGAATCTAGTGACAATTTATTAATTTAAATTATGAAATTAAAAAATTCTATAAGTAATATATAAAATAACACCCACAAGTATATTTTAAAAATAAAAATATTAGCCAATATCATTAGACAACTATTAAAATAATATATTTAAAAAATATATTATTAATATATTTTTAAAATAATATGTTAAATATAAAAATATTTTTTAAATAATAAATAATCATTAACCAATAAATAAACACCGGTAAAATTAACCGTTTAAATATAATAAAAAAATGTCGCCTTCATAGTCACTCACTTGCTATCCACTTCCATCCACGGGGAAGCTTTCTATGGGCTGATTTTTCGGGATATCTCTTTCCATTATTACAAATACTAAATACGCGCTGTTTTGCGTGTATAAATGCCAACCCACTAAGAGTCGGATAAATCCCACACAAAGAGAAAGAAGAAATCTTCACGCTGTGCTGCTTTCAAACTCTCAAAGATCTCTGTAGTCTAAAGTTGGTATTTCTGAATCTACCGTTTTTCTTTTCCTTTGTTCATCGGTTTGGTTCTTAAGTTTTTGACGCTTATCTCTGTTTTCACTGTTTGTCGGGGTGACCTTAATCTTCCTTTTTTTTTTCCCCCGTGTATTGATAAGGTGAATATGTTACTATCTTTATCTGAGTTGAATTAACTTTCCTTTTTTTTTTTTTTTGGTTTCTTTTTTAGGTGAGAAATGGCGGAGATATTGTTCCATGGGACTTTACATGTTACGATCTATGAAGCTGAAAAGCTTCATAGTGGTGGAGGTGGTCACTTCTTCCGCAAGGTATGAATTCTTATGCTGGATCAAAATAATTGCTTACTTCTTCTTTGATATTTTTGTTCTGGGTACTTTTTTTTTGGGCTTTTGTAGTTGACTGATCAATCAGTTCTTTTGTTTCTTTTCTAAGAGTAACCAATTTTTTGTGTGGTATTTTTGGAATTAATCTATAGAAAATCAATAAAGGGGCGATTTTTGATCTTATGAGTGTCACAAAATATAAGATCTTGAAAACATAACAGTTTCATTTTCTGTTTTTTTCCTTTTGGATAATCTGAGTTCTGAATGGTAAGATTTAAACCTTGTATTGTGGGATCCATTAGTGGGGCCTAGAGAATGCTGTGAAGATATAACATTTCAGTAAATCCAGTAATGAAGACTAATACTAGTTACGATGAGCGTGTTTGGAGATGGTTTCAGTGCTGAACAGTCACACAACAGACTTTTTGAAAATATAGGAGATAATTTGGGGGAAAATGTATGCATCTAGTATCAATATTTGCAGAGCCCCTCTTAGTGCCAGTGGCAAAGGAAGATGTGGTTATGATTGTATATATATATGAATGCGTTTATCTATGCGCGTGTATACGTATGTATGTAAGTCGAACGCCAATACTAATTGGATAGTCTTGTAATCAAATTATATAAATTCATTTTCTTGATTTTGAAATTTATCTGATATATTTCTTGGATGAAATATGTCAGGGCTTATGAAATAAATGAATATTTGCCTTCAAAATGCATTTGATACCTATTTGTGGTACTTTTTCCTTTGCAGCAAGCATGTCTTAGATAGCGCTCTACCTATTTCTCTTCTCATTCTTTGAATTGTTAACATATCACGTCTTTTCTGTTCTATAAATGTATGCTGGATGAAATTTTCTTGCAGATCCTTGCAAATGTTGAAGAGACAATCGGTATTGGCAAAGGAGTTCCAAAGATTTACGCGACTATTGATCTTGAAAGAGCTAGAGTTGGAAGAACCAGAACATTAGAAAAAGAAATAAGCAACCCTAGGTGGTACGAGTCTTTTCACATTTACTGTGCCCATTCAGCTTCCAATGTGGTGTTCACTGTCAAGGATGACAATCCTATTGGAGCCACTTTGATTGGAAGAGCTTATGTACCTGTTGAGGATCTCATAACAGGGGAAGAAGTGGATAGGTGGGTTGAAATCCTGGATGAAGACAAGAATCCCTTAGAAAGTGGTGCTAAAATCCATGTGAAGCTTCAATATTTTGATGTGTCAAAGGACCGCAACTGGGATCGCGGTATCATAAGTCGTAAATTTCCTGGAGTTCCTTATACATTTTATCCACAGAGACAAGGATGTAAAGTTTCTCTATACCAGGATGCTCATATCCCAGACGGATTTGTTCCTAAAATTCCTCTTGCTGGAGGCAAGTATTATGAGCCACATAGATGTTGGGAAGATGTTTTTGATGCTATCACCAATGCTAAACACTTGATCTACATTACTGGTTGGTCTGTTTATACGGAGATCACTTTGGTGAGAGATTCAAGAAGGCCAAAGCCCGGGGGAGACATTACTCTTGGTGATCTGCTTAAAAAGAAAGCAAGTGAAGGTGTCAGGGTTAATATGCTCGTTTGGGATGATAGAACATCTGTTGGCTTGCTGAAGAAGGATGGGCTAATGGCCACCCATGATGAGGAAACTGAAAAATTCTTCAAGGATACTGAAGTCAACTGTGTCTTATGCCCTCGTAATCCAGATGATGGTGGAAGTTTTGTCCAGGATTTACAAATATCTACCATGTTCACTCATCACCAGAAGATTGTTGTCGTGGATGCTGCGATGCCTAATGGAGATACACAGAAAAGGAGAATTGTGAGCTTTGTTGGAGGTATTGATCTTTGTGATGGGAGATATGACACACCCTTCCATTCCCTTTTCAGGACCTTGGACACAGCTCACCATGATGATTTCCATCAGCCAAACTTTACTGATGCTTCAATCACCAAAGGTGGCCCAAGGGAACCTTGGCACGATATCCACTCCCGACTTGAAGGGCCAGTTGCTTGGGATGTCTTGTTCAATTTTGAGCAAAGATGGAGACGACAAGGTGGTAAAGATGTGCTTCTTCAGCTGAGAGATCTGGAAGATGTCATCATTCCCCCATCTCCGGTTATGTTCCCTGATGACCATGAGATTTGGAATGTGCAGTTGTTTAGATCAATTGATGGTGGGGCTGCTTTTGGTTTCCCTGAGACACCTGAAGATGCTGCCAGGGCTGGGCTTGTGAGCGGAAAGGACAATATCATTGACCGAAGCATTCAGGATGCCTATATTAATGCTATCCGACGAGCAAAGAATTATATCTATATTGAAAATCAGTATTTCCTTGGAAGCTCCTTTGGCTGGAGTCCTGATGACATTAAGCCTGAGGATATTAATGCTTTGCATTTGATTCCAAAAGAGCTTTCCCTTAAGATTGTTAGCAAGATTGAGGCAGGAGAGAGGTTTACAGTTTATGTTGTCGTCCCTATGTGGCCAGAAGGAATCCCAGAGAGTGCATCAGTTCAGGCAATATTAGATTGGCAGAGAAGGACAATGGACATGATGTATAGAGACGTCATTCAGGCTCTCAGAGCTAAGGGTATTGAGGAGGATCCCAGAAACTATTTAACATTTTTCTGTCTTGGGAACCGAGAGGTGAAGAAGAGTGGAGAATATGAACCTTCTGAAAAACCAGAGCCTGATACAGATTACGCCAGAGCCCAGGAGGCCCGTCGTTTCATGATATATGTTCATGCAAAAATGATGATTGGTAGGCGATGCATACCTTAAACTAACGCAATTCACACACCTCACTTACTACTGTCATTAAATTATGTTGAAAATAATGAAGAAAGCAGGCTTTTTCATTTGAATCCTATTTGAGCGCTGAGCTCCTTCATTCTTTATTATGTTTCTCTTTAGTTCCTGCATTTCATATAACTTTGCTTTGCTTTCTGCAGTTGATGATGAATACATAATAATCGGATCAGCCAACATCAACCAGCGATCAATGGATGGTGCTAGAGACACTGAGATAGCTATGGGAGCCTACCAACCATATCATTTATCAGTTAGGCAACCAGCACGAGGTCAGGTCCATGGTTTCCGTCTGGCACTGTGGTACGAGCACCTTGGCATGCTTGATGACACATTCCTCTCTCCAGAAAGTAAGGAGTGTGTCAGGAAGGTGAACCAGATTGCCGACAAATATTGGGATCTTTATTCAAGTGAGTCACTTGATCGAGACTTGCCTGGACACCTGCTCCGCTACCCCATTGGCGTTTCTGGTGATGGAACTGTCACTGAACTGCCAGGCTTCGAGTTCTTTCCCGACACAAAGGCTCGTGTTCTTGGCGCCAAATCTGATTATCTCCCTCCCATCCTCACCACTTAGGGGATCTGTGTCTTGCCATTTAGTGATAATGACTCCTTACCTAGTCTAGTTCCACGCTACCTCGTTCAGTAGTAGCAATAAATCTTAGTTTTACGATTGTGTCATGCCCTGCTGATGTTCTTTATCTGAATCTAAACAACTTTGATGCTGTGGTGAGATTCTGGTACTGCATGGAATAAAATTTGTACCGTGGAGTCTATATGTTTTTCTGCAGTTACTGTTTAATATTAATATGAGTTGTTACTGCCTTTGTGTGAGGAGCCATATTTTATAGCAGTTTTGTGAAATTCTCATAGACGGTTCTTACGTTAGACTTTTGCATGATCTGAAAGATTGTGGAAATGGAGTTTAATCAGCTCACCGGTGGTCAAGGAAAGACCTTAATCATAATTTTATCTGAAAGAGGCTGTAGCATGGAGATACGAGAAAAAATGCAAATCGTGAGATTCTAATTTTAAATTTGTCGGATGTTTACTAGTTGAATGAATCGATTAAGTTAAAATCTGGGTTCAAAAATTAATGATGTTGATCATAGACGGATAATGATCTGGTATATTTTGCCAAAGATCAAGGGTTGGCATTGGACCACCTGATTTGGATGCGTTACTTGCGAAATTCCAACCACTATACGATCTAAACAATACAATCAAATTTCCTAGGCAAAAAGTAAGAATAATATTAATAGGTTGATTGAAATAAATGAGTTTGTGCTATTACATGTTTCATTTTTTTAATATATATTATTAAGATGTGGTAATTTTTTATTTTTGTTAGTAAAAATTTCATACGACAATTCATTTATCATATTATATTTTATATATTTTATCGTATCATAATCGTATTTAATATATTTTATATTTATATAAATCTTAAATTTATATTGTTATATAAGAATTTTCCATCAATTTCTCATTGATTTCATTGTTTTCCAAAAATCAAATGTGAAAACAAAATTTTGAGTCATAACTCATAAACTTATATTTAAAAAGCATTTTTAATAAAGAAAAATGTGTATTAATTGGTCACTTAGCAAAATCACAAGTACCACATGAAAGGTCAATTGCTGTAGGTTTTGTTTGTTCCTGTCCTTTAAATGGGAAAAATAAAAAAAGGAGAAATCAAATTGAAATTGGATTTTTATTTATACAAACATGAAGCACATGGATCAAATCAAATTTCAATTTCAGAAAAATATCATATATGATCCAAAACATTACCAGACAAACAAAAATGAAAATAATTGGTTGGTTTTGTTTATATGACTTAATTCAATAATATCTCTTATAAATATAATAATTAATTATGATATACAAATTGTAAATACATAATGTGCATATTTATCTAAGTGTGGATTATAAAATAGAAATAAATGAAGTTCTAAAACGAGTGCAATACAATTTATAAGATAAAAATATTTATATTTAATATATATTTTTATGTTTCAAATTAAATGCTTACTTTATAAATGATACACAATTTTAGAATTTTTTTTTTTTTTTTGCATTTTTAGATATTATCCTTAAAAATTTAGAAGTTAAAAACGTTATATTTCGATGAGAGATAGTATTGAAAAATATATGTTATACATTATATATTTTGATAAACTACCATTACGTTGTAAATTGTAATTTTTATTTTATAATATTATTTATTTTAGTTTTAGGTAGGAAATGAAGAAAAGGGGGGAAAAAATCTCACTACTATAAATAAGCTAAGATTATTGAATAATTTGATTATCAGGTCAATTGGTTTAATCGATTAAATTAAATATTTTAATTGAAAATAAATTAAGTATTAAATATATGATTTTAAATTAAATAAGTATTAAATATAATACAAAATTCATAAAAGTAGGCATTTTGCTATTTTTTATATATAATTAAAATGTTAAAATTTTAAATTTTATTATTTTAAAAAAATTAAATAAAAATAAATTAACATAAATCCATTTTTTATCAATTTAATTCAAAAATTTTTTATTTTTATCGATTCACTAAAATATAAATTTTATTATATAACATATTAAATAAAATTTTAATTTTAATTAAATTGATTAGAGTGATTAATCAGATTTTTTTTTTTTTTTTGTTTTTTCCAAAACAGGTGTACAAGAATGTTGGGTTGCATAGAGAGGAAGGTTCCTACATGCGGCCCACGTTGAAGAATGTCAACGTCATGTATAAGGACGGTCTAGATTCCCCGTGAGACACGACTGATGGGAAACGTGGTGCTCGGCTGTTATGCCCAATTGGCCAACCTCTAATCTCCTGACACCATACTTCTATTCAACCCATCTTTAACGTTCGTCGTTATTAAATTATGGGTCCCTCTTAACCACTTATGTTTTTTTTTAAAAAAAAACCTTACAATAAATTAATTATTTTTATAAAATTTTAAAAATAATATAATAATTATATTTTTCGTATAAATATTATTATAAATTAAAAATAAAAAATTAAGTCTAAAAAAAATTATCATTTCTTCTAATCTTTTCAATATAAATATATAAAATTATAATTTTTTATTAAAAGAAAAACAGTTTCATTTGAATGGTATATATTTTTGACACATGAACAATCTAAAAAACATTATGGCTCCAACATTTAATTATTTTAATTATATTTAATTTAAATTTTAAAATATTTTATATCATTTCTTTTTGCATTTTAATTACTTTAACTCTTGCGTTATACAAAGTTACTATAAATAAAATCTTTTGATTAACATAATTAATTATATTTATTTTTAAATATTTAATAATTAATAATTTTAATTTAACTCGATATATATTGAATATATAAAAATTAAAGTTTTTGGTTAAAAATAAACCTACATGGATGGTCTAATGCGAATGGTACATACTAAAGAAGTACCATGTGTTCAATATTTAATTTATTTGATTTTATCTGATTTAATTTTTAAAATATTTCATAATAATTTATATTTATTTCCTTTTACATTGCCTTAATATCTAACTAACAAAATTATTATATTTATTCTGTTTTTAAATATTCCTCTTATATTTAAAGACTTTGATTTGATATATATCTTATCTAAATATATAAAAGTCAAAATTTTTAATTAAAAAAAAGTTCTTTGTGGATCGTCAATATTTTTTTACTTTTATTTTATATTTTTTTAATTTAATAATAACTTTTTGATTAAATTAATTATAATTTCACTTCGAAATAATCAATATTCTTGCCTTTAATAAATAATAAGGTGCTATTAATCACCTTAAATCACTTTTAATCTTATATCTTATGTGAACATATAAGAGTCAAAGCCATACAAAAAAATCTTTTATGAATGATCTATATTTTTGACATTTGGATGGACCTAAAAAGCATCATGTGATAAACATTTAATTTTTTATTTTATTTAAATTTTAAAATATTAAATATTAAAAAATAAATAATAAATTATATTTATTTTTTTTACATTTTAATTAACTTACATTTTACATTTAAAATTACTATAAATAAAAGTTTTTTAATTAACATTATTAATTATATTTATTCCTTTCACTATTAAAGGTTATAGAGAATAATTTTTTTTTTTTTTGCCTTGTATATATGCACGGCCTAGGATGAAGCTATTCAATCACTTCCAAGCTCCGGAAGCGGTGGAAACATGGATTACTCGCCCTTAATATGTCTTCACCTTGTCCTACTTATATTTATTCAAGAACAGAGTAGTTTATATAAAAATAATATTTTAATATTTTTTAATAATTTGGCCAATTAGGTTAAACTAATACCTAGTTTGCAGAAAAAAATTAAAATAATTTTAAATTATGATTTGACACAACTCTAATCCTATTTCTAATCCTAATTGGAGAAGAAGGGTTTTGAGGAATTAAACAAGTACATGGGAATAGACTTGAGGAGACTTGTTACTCCCGATGTCATAATCGAATGTGACACACTGGAACTCAAGGATCCATGCGTTGTTATCCGCCTTGATAGGAAGACAGTGAAGCAGGTCAAGGCAGCTCAAGTAGAAGTTCCGTAGCGACCATGCCGCTTCAGCGGATGGACATCCAGCGGAAGTGTTCACATTCTGAGATGTGCACAACTGTCCCTATTTGACAACGCTATGGCCAACGCGGTTTTCACCTTTTCAAACTTCCCTCACCGCCAAGAAATTGTGGCCAGGCAAGCCCGTCCCTTTTTGATCCAGCCGCATTGACATGCAATTACTCTTGAAAATTTAGTTATCACCAATTCCAGGCTGTTGGTTTTTCATTAATATTGTATGCTTTGGAAAGAAGAATTGAAGTGTAACTTTTCACTATTGTGAGATTTACAAGATACTTTCAACCATCAAATTCAAAGACATGTGATATATATATATATATATTTATATATATTCATATTTTTTGTAAGTTTTTTATTTTAGAAAAATTTATTAAAAATTTCTGTACTATAGTAACATATGCATTTTAATTTATTTATTGTTAAATTCAATATTTTAATTTTTATATTTTTAAAATTATAGTAAATAAAGAACAATCGTCAATAGTATTAAAAAATTCATTTGAATGCATATAAAATGTTTACATATAATGTTACGTGAAATTTTAAATTTTACAAAAAAAATCCAAACCCAACTCTAAACTCCAACCTTTTTTGTATAAGGTTTAAAATTTTATATCATATGATATGTCAATATTTTATCAGTATTCAAAAGGGTTTTTTTAATAACGTTAACTATTTTTCTTTATTTGTGATAATTTTAAAAGTGCAAAAATTAAAATATTAAATTTAATAGTATAAGAAGTAAAAATTTTATTTATTATAATATAGAAACTTATAATAAACTTTTAATTTCTTCAGCAACTTATTATATATATACATATAGATAGATAGATAGATAGATATA
>JAQSVH010036736.1:0-10234 GCA_029448705.1 Adansonia digitata | reverse complement strand
GGATTAATCAATTGTTCTTGAGTGCAGAAAAAAATGGTTTGATACTTTCCATTTGAGTATATTGAATTCAAACCCCACGCCCCTTCTGCACATTCTGCTTTTAATTACTAATCAATTGAATTGTTAATGTAAAAAGATGAGGCCTTGTATGATTCAGATTGGTTCAAGAGGGCATATGAAGTATTGATAATGGAGTATATGAAATGGTTTTTTCATGTTAATTAAATCATTTTTCATTCAAATCATGCCAGATAATTGCATTATTAAAAAAAAATAATTATTTATTAGGTCGTGACTCATTAATTAATCTTTTGAAATCAATGTTATTATGTAATATGATTTGAACGAAAGGATATATGTTACTCGGAGTATTTGTTTAATACAAACTTTTTGATGAAGTATTATCTCAAAAAATAAAATACCAATCAAAATATATTTAAAATACTATATTTATAATAATATACATAGTTTTCTTTTATATATATATATATATATTCTACATTTCAAAGAACAAGGCACCGAATACGCATTTTCCATGAAAAAAGCTCCTCTAGAAAGATTAAAAGATTTATAGCCATGGCAAGAAATTAGGTATTTGTAATTTTTTAAACATTCGAATTCAAATATACTAATTACTTAGTTTATTTGACAATTGGATATTTGTGTTTACATATTTTCTATCTTCACCATCGTCTGCTGCAGGTGCATAAACTGATCACTTCGCATCTGCCGGCGAGCGATGGGCCTCTGAATCAAAAAACAAATATTTCATGTATATATTCAACATATGCCAGAGTGAATAGTCCAGAGACAATCTCAAGCTGATCCTGTCTATATTATTTGTATCTTCAGCAATTTGAGAGAAAGAACTCCGCCTCTTAAACTAAGAAAATGACAGGTTGCCTAACTTTGCTTGAAGTCGTCCTCTGGGCTTGTCTGCTACCTTGCCGTTGAAATGTGACCAACAACGTTAACTTTTAACTAAAATCCCCATTCAAGATCAAAGCCCAAAAACTCTTTTTTCTCATAAAAATAAAAAATAAAAAATTAAATAAAAATTATTAACTATATTAGCTTTGAATTAATCTCAATTTTAATAGAACTAAAGCTTAATTAGCTTGTATTTAAATATTTTCAAGTTAGTATTTTTTTATGAATTATTTGAAAACACTTTATAAAATACTAGAATGTGTTTTATCTCCTTAAGTACTAAAAATGTGTTTTTAATTCATACTTTGATATAAAACATTCTTGGGATAAGTTTTATAAGTTTTAAATTCATGAAAAATTCTTTAAAGATGATTTTTATATGAATGTATCGATACCCTAAATATTTGTATCGATAAAATACTTGACAGTAGCTAAATAACCTTAAAATGCAAATACATCCTGAAATGTATCGATGCAATAGGCTATAAGGTCATATTTTGTACGAATGAAAGCAATGTATCAATCTACAACATAATGTATACATTTTGGTGGGAATGAATGATAATCGCTCAAATGAAGTCTCCAACGATTATATTCCTTCACCAAACATTTCCAATGACCATATTCATGATCAGGGCTATAAATGAGCCTCTCTCACACCTCTAAAAAGATGAAAAATCAAGAGATTGTTCTTTGAGTCATATCTTTCATATTTTCTATTATTTTTGCCAAGTAGTTTATTTTTGTATAGGATTAATATTTCTTATCTTTGTATTCTTTTTATATTTAGAATTAATCATTTCTTGAGCTTAACATTGTAAACATCCAACCTTTAGAGGTTATATTTTGCTTACATTCAAATCCTCATGAAAAAAGGAAGGTTCCTATTTAACTATTGAAAAGTAAAGAATATTTCTATCTTAGCCACAAAAGATAAAGGGTGGAGGTTGTTATCTTATTCTAGAAAGATAGAGAGTGTAAAAGATATACTTTGTTCTTGGAAGGTAGACAATTCAAGTTAGTGAATTGGAAAAATCTGAGGTAAGTAAGGTTTAGGTAGAGGTACGTAATTGATGCTAAGGCTCTTTAAATACTTGAGTTGGCTTCTTTTTCACTTGTCTTTAATTGTCTTTTGATTATTTACTAACTTACACTTCAAAGATTATTGTTTAGATTTCTCAATTTTAGCAAAGTTTTAATTTGTGAAAAGTTTTTACAAAAACAATTCATCCCTTCTTTATTTATTTCACCACTAAAAGGTCTAACAACTGGTATCGTAGCTTGGTCTCATTTTAAATAGTCTAACAGCTAGAGCAAAGATTAGCAAAATACCTAAGAATTTTTAAAGTGGTGATATGGAATTTTTGTGCAAAGAAGGACATTCCATTATGACTCCTCTACTTCTAAGTGTTGAAAACTATTTCCATTAGAGAACAAGAATAAAATTCTTCATCCAAGTATTCGATTATAGTGTTTAAAGAATCAACACAAATAGTCCTCTCGAAGTGCCTAAGGAGAAAGAAAAATGGAATGCAAATGATATAAGGCAAGCTCAAATCAATTCCAAGGCTACTCATAATCTTTTTTATGCACTAAGTCAAAGTGATTATGAAAGAGTTTCCTAGTGTCAAAATGCTAAAGAAATATGGGAAAAACTAAAAGAACTTTATAGAGAGAAAAAGGGAAAATCAGAAAAGCTTTGTGAGATTCAATGCTTAACAAATGATAAGGAAATTAAATATATGGAAACAAGCTCAAGCTTTTTTTTCAAATCCAAATGTGTCTTGCTTTATGGCTATTGATGATCCCGAAATAATCTCAAACTCTCCAAATTTAAATTCCTATACATTTGATAAGTTACAAGATGCATTTGATGATCTTGTGGTTAAGTTTAAGGATATGAACTCTAGATATAGGAAAATGATTTCAAAATTGAAAATTGAAAAATGATTTGTTATTGAAATCAAAAATTAAGTTTGAAAAATGAAAATAAAGGTTTGAAAAATGATTTTAATTATTCCAAGCTAAGAATTGACGTTTCAGAGAAAGTTAATCTTAATTTAAAAAGGAAAGTTGAAAGCTTAAAACAGGAAAAGAAAATCATTTTAGACAAATATTTTTAAGTAAAAATGACCAAATGTACTTATTGCAATTTTCATAGTCATATTTTGCATACTTATCTTATAAAAAAAGAACTCGATTTACAGTGAGACAAATACAAGTTCCTAGAGAAACAACTAACTTGGAAACTAATTTTTAAGAACCTAAAGCAATTTAGGTACCAAAAGCTAAGTGATTGTTCTTGTAGGTTGTTGGAGCAATAATGAGCAAAGCAATACATTTGGTTGCTTCAGACACACAAAAGGAATAATGGATAACCTCTAAGCATTTAACTTATTGATTATGTACTTTAGTTACCTACTTATGTTATATATATGTTTATATATAATGTTTTATTGAATTTTTTTTATGAAACGTTGTTTTGATGCAAAATGACTTTAATGAAAAATTAAGTTTTGCATCTTGAGTGATTATGAGCTTTAATTGAATATGCATTCAATGATTTGGTGCTTAATGATAATATGCTCAATTGATTTGTGAAATGATGTTATGAAGCATGAACTCAACCATGAGTTGTGCATAAGTTTGATTTTGAAATATTTCATGTTTTGAGTTGTTAAGAAGCTCTAATATATGACTAAATAGTATGCATATCTTTAGAGGGAACACTTAGAGCTTATTTATATGATTTAATGCCATGAAGTTGCATTAGCAAGTTCTTAAAGTCTCTTTAATGCTTTATGTTCAATTATGCTTGCATGACACTTAGGATGTTTGATTATGTTATAAAGTCATGTTTTTATGGCTTAAACAAGTTTACTGTACATTGAAAATGCTTTTAAACTTGTGGATATATGGTTTGAATGAAAATCTCTTATTTCAAGACCTTTAATTTCATATTGCCGTACTTATGTGACCAAATATGCAAATTCATTCAAACTTCATTTTAAAAATGGTTATAATTTTAACTTTTAATATTTAAATGGATTTCAAACATTTAAAATCAGAAGTTTGCATTAAAGCATTAAATCATGAGTTTTGGAAAGCAAAATAGCATGTTTTTCTAAGCATTTTCAAAAAACTTAAAGCATGTATTGATACCTTGAGCATTGTATCGATACACTGAACAAAAACCCGAAAAAGTCCAAATTGTATTGACACAAAGCTGTTTGTATTAATGCAAACCCACCTTGTATTAATACATATAGTGCATTTTAGTCGATTTCATGCTGTTTTAATTCCAGAAATGCAAAATTGGTCTCTTTTAATGGGTTTTCACTTAAAATACTTAATTTTTATGATTCCTAAACCTTAAAGAACATCATTTCATAGCTCATCTCATGCTTAAACATGATATTCGATTAATTGATGAGTTTTTAACAAATCAAATTCATAACTTATGTGATTAAGTACTTATATTGCCTCATGATGCTTAAAAAATACAAAATTTTCTATCCATCATTGTTTTTGTGCCTTAATAAATATATTTTTTTTTGCATAATGACAAACTGGTACCATATATGCCTAATGATTTTCATTTATTAACATTTGGTATCATTTATTTAAAACTTTCGTTAAGCTTATTAAACATCTTTTTTGAAAAACTCATGAGCCTGTTGAATATTTTCTTATATATATGACAATGGAACCTTGGTACTACTAATGCTCATCTTTTGCCAAGATTTTTTTTTTTTTAGTTTTGCAAGGTTCATAAAGATTACAAAGTCAAAGTCAAAGTGAGCATTTCAACAAAGCTTGGTAAGTTTAAGGTATTTATTAAACTAATGCTATTAAAGTTTTATCCTTTAGCATTAAGTTTGATGATGTGCATGAGTAAATTATATACAATTGGTATTCTTGTATGTCATGTATGCTTAAAGTGTTTGCTTTTAATGAATCCTTGAACATGTTTAAGCATTTATGTCTTATCTTCAAGCATGTTTATTGATTGAATGATTGCTCAAATGATTTTGTTGATATATCATAAATGAACAAATTGGTATATTTTTCTTGAATTTTTTTTTAACTTTCCATATGATTACTTGAATGATTATGAATAGTATGCATATGTACTAAAAATTCAAAAATTGGTATCTATTATACATCTAGACAACAATTGCATTAATATTTTTGATATCTTTTAACAATTGATTTATCCTATAATTCATAATCTTAAATGTGCTCAAATATCTACAAAAGAATACAAAAGAATACAAAAATCGCATGAACTACACATTAAGGATTAAATGCATATAACTTCTCAACAATTGGTATACATACTCTTACATGATTCGTAATTAGTATAAATCTTAAATCTTGTTAGAATTATTCCCGTAGATTTGAATTAATCCTAGCTTTAGCTTTTTTATATTCCAAAAGAAGGGAGAATTTTAGCAATAATTTGCTCGTGCTTTATTGATATATATATATATATTCATATATATATGCTAGCCAATACGAAGATTTCATATGTGCTTACATTATTTAATCTCATGAAATCTTTAATATCTTGTGTTAATGATTTTAGAGCTAAGTACAACCAAAACTACCATTGCCAAGTTTTTCAAAAACATTTTATAAAATTTTCAAAATTTTTTGATTAATTTTATTGAGGGAGAATTTTATTGAAAATCTTTAAATGATTAAGAAGGAGTTTTATAAACAAATTCACCTTAAGTTTTATCATAATGAAAAAGGGAGAAATTCTTAGTTATGTTAACTTTGAAATATAACTAAAATTAAAGCTTAATTAGCTTGTGTTTAAATATTTTCAAGTTATTCTTTTTTCAAGAATTATTTGAAAACACTTTGAAAAATACTAAAATGTGTTTTAACTCCTTTAGGCACTCAATAATGTGTTTTTAATGCATACTTTAGTATAAAACATTTTTGGGATGAGTTTAATACATTTTAAAGTCATGAAAAACCCTTTAGAGATGTTTTTATATGAATGTATCGATACCCTAAACGTTTGTATCGATAAAATGTTTGGCAGTAGCTAAATAACCTTGAAATGTAGAAATCACTGTTCAGGTATCAATACATCACTGTTCATGTATCAATACCTCCTAAAATGTATCAATACATTTTGAAATATATTGATAGAATGGGTTGTAACAGTCATATTTTGTATGAATGAAGGCAATGCATTGATACATAATATAATGTATCAATACATTCTAGTAGGAATGAAGGGAAATCACTCGAATGAAGTCTTCAATGGCTATATTCCTTCACTAAACATTCCTAACAGTTATATTCATGATCAAGGCTATAAATAAGTCTCTCTAACACCTCCAACAAGATGAAAAACCAAGAGATTGTGCTTAGAGTCATATATTTCATATTTTCTATCATTTTTGCTAAGCAGTTCATTTTTGTATAGGATTAATATTTCCTATCTTTGTATTCCTTTTATATTTAGAATTCATCTTTTCTTGAGCTCAACATTGTAAACACCTAACCTTTAAAGGTTACATTTTGTTTACACCCGAATCCTTGGAGGATTTTAATTAGCTATTAAAAAGTAGAGAAGTGTTCTATCTTAGCTACAAAAGATAAAGGGCAGAGGTTGCTATCTTATCCTAGAAAGATAAAAAGTATAAAGGTTATACTTGTCCTTGAAAAATAGGAAATTCAAGTTAGTGAATTGGAGAAATTTGAGGCAAGTAAGGCTGAGGTTGAGGGTTGAAGCAATTCAGGCCGAATCTTTCTAAATTCTTGAATTTGTTTCTCTTTCCTTAGCTCTTTAATTATTTTTTTATTACTCGCTAACTTGCATTCTAAAGATCATTGTTTAGATTTTTCAATTTTATCAAAGTTTTAATTTGTGAAAGGTTTTTGAGAAATTAATTCACCCCTCATTTTGATTTATTTCACCACTAAAAGGTCTAACAAGAATTAAATATGAAAATGGATATTGGGTTCAGATATTCAAATTTGTTATTTGTATAAATCAAATGAATTTGAATAATGAATTCAGATATCCAAATCTATTCGAACCAAAATTAAAACGGATTTGAATAACAAATATCCAAGTGTTTATGTTTCAATTCCATAGTGGATAGTAAATCCAATATTTGAATCTTCAAATTGTATCAAATCCATAAAAAATAAATCAAATAATGTCGAATATGTAATTTTTCACTATCTATTGACATTTGTACTCCTTAATAGGATTAGACAAAGAAGAGAACAACAAAGTCGAGGATTGCACCAATTCTTTTATTTTTGTTCCTACATAAATATATATAACCTATTCAAACGTTGGATGGATAAGCCTAACCCAAATTGAGTTAGACTTAAGCATGATATTTTTTTTATTTGGATTGGTCCAACTTAAATTATTAGTCATTTAATAAAAAATATATTTATTTACATTTGATTATAAAAATATATAATTATTAATATAAAAATAATTTTTTTTATATTTTTTAAATAATAAAATGACCTTCCAAGCCTACTGGGCCAAGCTTATAAGTGAAAAAAATTCATTTGGTGGTGAGCCTAGTTCATTAGCACTTCTTGATCAAATACACAAATTATTTATTTATTTATTTATTTTATAATTTCACATATGATATTTAACAATTATTTATGCATTTAAAGTCAAGAGTGCGGTGGCTAACCCAGAACAGCCCCAAGGAAAGCAACGGGTGTTTTAGCTTGGAACTGCTAAAGACTTGGACAACCTCTGGCAGTTTGAGCTCATAAAAAAGCATAGTCCCTTTGTTGTCTTTTTGATGGAGACAAAACAGAGACAGCCACGGGTGGAATGATTAAGAAATCAATTGGGTTTTTTGAAAAGAGTCTACGAAGATTCAAATGGTAGATTAGGGGGCCTAGCTCTGTGATGGGTTACAGATGTGAACGTGGAAGTTATTACCATATCTAGATATTTTATTGCTATGTGAATGAAAGTTGGGAATAAGGGCCAAAGGTTTTGCACTTTTATGTGTGGGGAGCTAAAAAAGATGGCAGAAGTGAGATTTGGGAGATGATGGAAAATATACGAAAGAACGAGGAGGTAACTCGGTGTTATATCGGTGACTTTAATGCTTTTGGATCATAAGATGAAAAAGTAAGGAGGCAATGACATTGACGGTTCACAAGTGTGATATTTCAATAATTTTCTCCATGAATATGGATTTATGGATATGGCACTCTAAGGTGGATGGTTTACTTAGATGAACAATTGAACATGAGAGGCATTCATTCAAGAACGGCTTGATAGAGTGTTGCATGCTGTTGAATAGAGTTAGCTTTTCCAATTTGCATATGGTTTGATTGAGATTATTGTTGCATCGAATCATAGCCTAATAGTACTATGTCTATTGCGAAAGAGCTGAAAGAGAAGATATGAGTTTAAATTTGAGTCAAAATGACTACTTGATTGGGAGTGTAAAGATGTGATATCTTTGAAATGCAACCAAGAGGTTATAAGGTCTAGGATGTTTCAGTTGCAATAAAAGCTGACAATAATGGGGAAAAACTCAGACTCTAGAGTAAAGAAAAATTTCAAAATCCAAAGTATGAGATTGCTAACTTGGTTAAGAAAATTGCTACAGTTTAATCACTTCCTTCTACGGGAGAATCAAAGATTGAAGACAACGTTAAAAAAAGAAGTTAGAAGAGCAATGAGAGATGGAAGAAAGATTCAGGCATTAGAGGTCCCAAGCGATTTGGCTCAAATAAGGGGATCAAAACACAAATTTTTTTCATGCTTCTACTGTTCATCGAGGAAGAATTAATACTAGCTGAAGAATCAAAAGTAACGACGGGGGATGAATTAATGATAAGAAGAGGATCGCTGATTTCATTCATTAGCATTTTAAGGTGATGTACAAAGATGGTTCTTTGTCTGATTTGGAGGAGGTTCTCAAGTTGGTGAAGGAGGTAATCACTGACGATATGAACGCTGATTTGCATAGGGAGATTTCCAATGAAGAGATTAAGGAAGCAATTTTGAATTTGGGGTCCTCAAGGCTTTAGGCCCTGATAACTTTGGGGAATCTTTTATCAACAATATTGGAATGGTGAAAGATTTGTTCCAAAGTAGGCATCTGCTTAAAGATTAATTGTCCTAACATTATACTGATATCTAAGCAAAAAGGCCCGAAGAGATCTCTCATTTTAGACCAATCAGCTTATGCAATTTTGCATATAAAGTGATTACTCAAATCTTAGCTTCTAGAATGAAAACTATTTTGCCTCTGGTGATCTTCCCAACTCAATCAACTTTTATAGTAGGAAGACAAATTCAAGATAATATTTTAGTTGCTCATGAGGCGTTCCATGCCATTAGGAAAACATAAATGGAGAGATAAGGAGTCATGGCACTCAAGTTGGACCTTCGTAAGGCCTATGGCAAAGTTGAATGGGTTTTTTTTTTTTTTTTTTCAAAACGTTAATGATTTGGATGTGATTTAGTTCTTTTTGGATTAAAAGAATTCATGAAATGTGTCACTTCACCTCAATTCTCTTTGATTATTAATGTTGGTAAGTCAGAGATTTTGTTCTTACGAGATGTCTGAGAAAAATTGACCTTTTCTCTCCTTATTTGTTTATTCTCCTTGCTAATATGCTGCATTGTTTGATTGAGAAAGCTTTGGTTTCAAGTTCTTATCAAGGATTCAAGATTAATAGAAGATGTCCAACCTTAAGTCACTTTCCTTTTGCAGATGATTGCATTTTGTTTATTCACGCTAGTATTAAAAATTGTGAAAAAATCGTTCACCTGTTAAACTTGTTCAAAAATGCCTTAGGGCAAACAGTTAATTTTTCTAAGTCAGCTATTTATTTTTCTCCTAATACTAAGGCTGATTTATGCAATGACATTAGAGGAATGATGGGTTTCAAGCTGATGGATCAAAATCGTAAGTATCTTAACCTTCCATTGATTTGGGGCTGGGGGAAGAAAAATGCCCTTGGTTTTTTATTGAGAAAGTTTAAGCGAAGGTCAAAAGTTGGAAAGGCAACTGTTGTCACAAGCAGGTAGAGAGGTGTTGATTAAAGTTGTTGCCTTTGCTGTGTTAATTTTTATGATGCAATGTTTTAAACTTCCCATTACAATTTGTCAAAAGTTGATTTCTTTTTTGAATAAGTTTTGGGGGGCAAGAGATTAGCAGGGCAAGAATAAGATCCATTGGATGCATTGGATCGCCGATATTAAGGTTCTTGAAAGAATAGGGTTTTGTGAGTTCCAAAGCTTTAATGACGCATTTCTTGCAAAGCAAGCCTGGAG